>RJWM01001213.1:0-165242 GCA_004363535.1 Dasyprocta punctata
AAAACACTCAGTGTTACCAGCTCTTCTTAGTGCACCCTTCCTAGTCGAGTCTTCTTGATGTAAGAAGCATAAGTAGACAAGCAAACAATAGGGTCATTCAAATAAGGACTTACTGGGAATGAGCTGTAGCACAGGCAGGGAGCACACAGGAGGAAGCTGCCCTGAACTGATGCGAGGACTCTGCTGGAGCGTGTTGTTTATAAAGAAGTGGAGTAGGCCCTGGGATAATCCAAATTTTAAGCATGCCAATGCCAAAGCAAGTGTCTTCCTGAACAGCCATGGGGAGTCTAGGACATCTTCAGTTGTCATGGCAACAATTCAACAGAAGTTCAGAAGTGACTGCTGGATTGACAACTGTGTGACTTCTTGGGAGGAGTTTCCTAGGAAGGGTGGCAAGTTTGAGCATTACCCTTTGGATTTGGGGTCTTGAGGGATAAGGAATGCGGACTCTGATCCCTCCTGAATATTTACTCTGTGAGGTACGGTTTTCTAGTTGCTCTTCAGAAAAGCAACAACAGAGCCTGGAGTAGCCCAAAGAAGGGAAGAAACATTGTAGCCATCACAGACCCCAAGCTCCTGTCACTAAGCTGAGCTCCTGTCAGAGTGTGGGACTCCAGGAACCTCAGATGTGGTGGAAAATGCCAAGGGAATTCACCCCAGGGTGCCTGTGGATGTCGGAGGAGTGAGGGTCAGGGACGTGAATGGGTCCAGTGAGGTTATACGGCCTCTGCCCATCAAAGGGGAAAGAGAAGAGCCAGGCCTTGGCTCTTACCATCTGACGACCAGAAATCTTTTTAACGTTTTAAGATAGTGATAGCGTACACTACAAAACATGAGCTCTTTCCCATAAAAAAAAAAAATCACCGCTAATTTATCCTGCTACATGCCTATTTTAGATAAGGCCATCTTTGATAGCATCATAAGCAAATCAATTTAATTTTTAAATAAATTTCATGTTAAAGAGCCCAGAACAGTTACATACAGCTTCAATTGTACCTGCGTGGAGAGCAGAGAGTTGAAGTTCAGTCTGCAAATCTGGGCAACATCGTGAGGCTCAGTCTCAAAAGGAGAGAGAGAAAGAGAGAGTGCAGAAGAAAGGAAGAGAAGGAAGAGAAGTGTTACAGGCATCCTGACAGGAGAATCGGAGAGTGCAGAGGTAGTTCAAAAACGAAGATGACTAGAAAATATTTCTTGTAACAAATTCAGCATTATAAACTATTGAGAGGATGCACTTACTTTTAGTTCTTGGATTTTTAGTATATTCTCATTCTACCTGACTGAAGAAAACAGTGAGGGATGGAGACCAAATTACAATATTATTTTAGCGAAATACTTTTGTCTCCTTCCAAGTCAAGTTGTATTTTTCAAGACTACTTGAAATTTAAAGCTTTTTAGATACTTTATTGCCTGTAATTAAGTGCAAACAAATAAAAAACTAAGGTAATAATTCCCTAAGATAGTCATTCCACTTTTATACTAAATAGTACTTTTTCACTTCAAAAACTCTTGTAGTAAAGTCTGGTTATGAAGCTCCAAGGTATTAAATGAAAATTATAATTTTTTAAATTGTTAAATAACTATCACAAATTTTTATTTTCTTGATTTTCTTATATTTCTAAAAATATTTATCAATGAATGAAGTTTTAAAATATTTGATACCTCTGGGAGCATCTTAGAGATGTGCAGAAATAAACTTGCAAACATAAATGAGACTTTATTTGGGAACAGTACTGGAAAAAATATTTTCTTATACTAATATTATATAAATACACACTATTTTCCTTGGTATAAAGAGTTTTCTAAGTCTTCCTTTTACTAAATAATAAATGGAAATTCTGCACATTTTAGTTCTTTAAATCATTATAATTATATAAAAACCTTAAATAATGCTTTTGGTTAACATTTTTTATATTAGTTGGTCATGTCACTTATTTTCCATTGTCAAGTATTTACTTTGAAGCAGTTGCTATATTAAACTATATGTAAAAGACCATTTTACTTATGACTTAAAGGAAGGTGAAAACTAAAATATAATGAAAGATGAGCTGCATATAAAAATGACAACATTATAGTTTTCTATTTTTTGTTTGTCTCCCTCAAGAATGGAAATAGACAAAATTGTATCGTGGCCACCCACTGGAGAGCTTCTTTTCCACTATTAAATTTTTTTTTTATTTTTCCAGGTTTGGTCAGCTTTTGTCCCATTACTGGAACAAAATACCTTACACACACAATTTAAAGAAAAAAGTGATATTTTTTGACTCATGGTTTCAGAGGGCTCAGTCCATGACTGCCTGTTTCCAAAACAGGAGCACCATGGGGGAAGGGGGTGGTGGGGCAGAGCTACTCACTTGAGGAAGGAGAGAAAAGGAGAAGGTTGCCTGAGAGAGACAAACCCTCCTAGGACTTGTTCCTGGTTACCCAACTTGTCAGACTGGGCCCTACTTCCTGATGACACATTCAGCTATGAACTTCCGTGCATTCATCCATTAATGGGTTCAGCATCCCTATGATACAATTGCTTCTCCATATGTTTCTGAATGCAATCAAGTTGCCAATTAGTATTAATGGCCATGTCACTCTAAATTTGGTTTCTAAGATTTATTTTCAATTTTTTTCTGTTGGAATTTTATTCCCTTTTATTTTATTCATTTGTAAACTTTTTAAAATCATACTTAACGTGTTCTAATTGCCACAATCTTTCTTTCTACAAACTTATTTTCTGCTTTAGCTTTGTAAGTTTCTGGACATCTGAGCTACGGTTTTCTTTGACTTATTTCATTCTAGTCAAAACTGGTATCACTAACAAAGTTTATATTCATTCACCTAATCACCTAAATAATCTTATTAAATAGGGACTAATTTTCCTTATAAAAATATATTTTATCTTTAATCCTTATATGGTACATAATAGGTGCCCATTAAATATTTAACTAAACTTCAATCATTTATTTGATGGATAAACAATTATTTAATGTCAATGTTGATGGAACTTTATTAGATTGTACTGATTAGAAAGATGACTAAACTTGTTCTCACCTTGCAAGCTGAAGGGGAGAATGACACTAACATGGCAACAACCACTTCTTCCTACAGGGGGAGGATAGCATTAGGATGTGACCAGGAATAAATCAGTGCTTAATATCACGTAAGCAATCAGTGGAATCCTAAGAGGAATCTGAGCCCAGAGAAAAATGAATTTGTGACACTCTTGGAGAGGTACAAAGTTTGGTGTGGTCGGACCATAGGAGGAAGTACAGTAAGTGTGGTTAAAAAAATGAAACAAAGCAAAATGAAAAAGCTGATATGGCTAATTTCTCTGAGAAAGCAACTCAGATTTAATCCTTGACTAATTTTTCCACTGGTTCTGTGTACCATTATATTGAACAATAATTGTTACAAAAATGGAAGTATTGAGGGCCAGGGATTTAGCTCAGTGGCATAAGCACCTGCCTGGCAAATGTGAGGTTGTGAGTTTGATCCCTGGTTAAAAAAAAAAAATCCAAAAATGAAAATATTTTTAATTTAATAACTACACAAACCTCTGTGCTGTATTTATTTGTATTACATTTGGAAAGATAACATATGTACTGTTTTATCCAATCTATAGCAAGACCATGCCACCATTCTAAAGTATCTGAATAGTGATGGTATAAAAATGGATTGAAAGAGGCTAGGAGAAAACAGATGGCAAAAGTTATTTCCTCATTAAACTATCCTGGTAGTAAATATCTAGAGAAATATGCTGGGAGTTTTCAAAATTAGCTGACAGGAATGACAGAAGGCATTTTTAAGATATAATATTTAAAATCAAAGTACTTGGTACTACAGAAGTAATAGGGAAGATGAGATCAATTCATTCCAGTCATTTGACATGAATGACTATAAACTCACATGGACAATTCAGAGAGAAACATCCCAGAAGGAAGGTAATGATTAAATATTGACATATAAATTAAATTCAAGTGGAATACATGCATAGAGAGACCCAAGAGTGAAACTGGTTCTCAAGGAATATGAGAGGTCATGAAAATGAAAAAGTGGAAGAGCGTAAGAGCTCGTAATAGAAAAGGAAGCACAGAAGCCTGCAGGGTGCTGATGCCGAAACCAAAAGGCAGGCGGCTCTCTGAAAAGGGAAGATGGAGAAGTCCTCGGTAGACAGAGGGTACTCAGAAGGCCAGTCTCTGAGGAAGGAGGCTGGGGCATTTTTTAATGGACACATGTGAACAGAGGAAATGAAACCATGGATGGACCATCAATTCGAGGATCTATTTGTCATCGTTTCTTAGAGTCATTCAAGTGTCTGCAGTTGAGTTCGTATTTCACCATTTCAGTTAAGATTTTGCATCCTCTAGAAAAACAGTCCTGGGAATTCATACCAGCTTGCAACCATATTTGAGGAAATCTGTCTTGCTTATTGATACCTTTCATAAATGTTCTTAATATACAAGCACAATACTTTTCTCACCATGGTGACCTTTCAGTAAATTGGCATTCTTCTTGTGGCCTGTCTTTTCTCTTGATTTTATATTTTTTTTGTTACTTTTAAATTATTTTTATTTTACAAGTACATTTTAAATATACATAATGATCATATTCATCACAAGGAATTTGTACTTGTGCATTATTTATCTTGCTGCTGCTTTTTATCCCATTCGAATCCCCTCCCTTCAACCCCTCTTCCTCACCTTATTTACAAAAGTTTTGTTTCCATTTTTTGCATCTATTCTTTTTTCTTGTCTCTTCTTTCTTTTTTCCCTTCCCTTTTATTTCCCTTCTTATTTGAACATTTTCTTCCCATTTCCGAAAATCTATTATAAATTTGGTCCTTATTTGCACTTTCAGTTTCCCACACAAGAGAAGTAATGTGATACTTACCTGCATGTCTAATATTTTTCACCTAAGAGCATGGTTTCAAGGTGGACACATTTACCTAGCAATGTCTCAAGCATATCCTTGCCTATGGCAGATTAGTACTACATTGCATTAAAAAAAATAAACTACCTGTCTTTTTTTTATCCATTCATCAGTTGATGGGCATTTGGATTGTTTCCAAGATTTAGCTATTACAAACTGTGCCTCTCTAAAGATGGGTGTGCATATATCACTGTGGTATGATGCTTTTAATTCTTTCAGGTTATACGAAGAGGGGGAATAGCTGGGTCAAGTGGAACCTCTTAGTTTTGTTCTGTTTTTACGAATCTCCACACTGATTTCCACAGTGGTTGCACCAGTCTACACTCCTACCACTCCCACTGGAGAAGGAGTCCTTTTCCCCCCACAGCCCCACCAGCATTTATTATTGGTGGATTTCTTGATAGTCACCATTTTTTCTCAAGTGTGAAATCTCATCATTCTTTTAACTTGCATTTCTCAAACAACAAGTGATGTTGAACATTTTTTCAAATATTTATTTGCTGTTTCTACTTTTTCATCTGAGCAGTGTCCATACATTTGAGACACTCATTTTTGGACTGGATCTTTAAATTTAAGAGGTCTGACTTTTTGAGTTCTTCATATATTCTAGTAGTAATTTTTTTTTCTAAAGAACAGCTGTAAAAATTATTTTCCACAGTGTGAGTTATCTCTTCACTCTGTAGGTGGTTTGTTTTGCTTTTGCTGGGTTTTTTTATTTTCCTGTGGAAAAGCTTTTGAATAAGATGAAATCCCATTGTAGATTCTTTATGATATTTCCTAACTCACTGGGGATTTGAGGTTCATAAAGTTTTTGCCTATACCACTGTATTCAAGAGTTTTACCTTCTCTATTTTCCAGAAGATTTAGTGATTCTCTTATAATATTTAGATTTTTGATCCATTTTTACTTTAGTTTAGTACATGGTGATAGGCATGGGTCTAGAGGGACTACCTTCCTCTCAGTGAACATGTTTAGCCCCTTCATCAAAGATAAAGTGACTGAGTGTCTTTATAGTTATGTCTGCATCTTTAATCTGCTACACTGATCCTCAGCTCTGGATTTTTTTGCCAGTACCTTCCTGATTTTATCACAGTAGTTTTATAGTATAATTTTAAGTCAGGGATCGTGATTCCTCTTGCCTTGTCTTTGTTGCGCAGAATCACTTTTGCTATTCTAGGTCTCTTCCATTTCCAAATGACTTTCAGGAATGTTTTTTCAAGTCCTGTGAAGTATGCTAATGGTATTTTCATCAGGATTGCATTAAATCTATGTATCACACTTTTGGGAGCATGGCCATTTTCACTGTGTTGATTCTTCCCATCCATGAACAAGGGATATCTTTCCATTTTCTGACTTCCTCTTTGATCTCTTTTTTCAGAGTATGGTAATTTTCAATATATAAATCTTTTACATTTCTTCATTAGATTAATTCCTAAATTTGTTTTGGATGTTATTGCAAAAGGTGTGATTTTCCTTATTTCTTTCTCAGTGAGCTTCTTATTTGTGTACTGGAATGCTATTGACTTTTCGAGTGTCAGCTTTGTTTCTGGCTAGATGACTGAATTCGATCATTAAATTCAGAAGTCTATTGGTGGAGTTTTGTGGTCTTCTGCTTAGAGTATCATGTCACCTGCAAATAATGATAATTTAACTTCTTCCTTTCCCATCCTTATTTCTTTTACCTTTTCTCCTTTCTAATTTGAATAATAGTGGTGAGAGTGGACATCCTGATTTTACAATTAATACTTTCGGTTTTAACTATTTAGTAAGATTTTGGTTGCTGATGTGTCATAGATGCCTTTTATCATATTGAGATAAAGACTATTCCAATTTTCTGTAGAGTTTTTATCATTAATGAGTGCTTGACTTTGTCAAAAGCTTTTTCTGCATCTTTTGAGATGTCTCTATTTTGTGTTTGGCTCTGTTGATGTGGTGTATTATGTTTATTGTTTTGCATATATTGAACCATCCCTGGATCCTTGGAATGAATCCTACTTGTTCATGTTGTATAATCTTAATAATTTTCTGTGTCCTTTTTGCCACTACCTTATTGAGATATATGTTCATTAGGAAGATTCAGCTGTAGTTCTCTTTCTTGGTGCAGTTCTTCTGTGGTTTTGGTACTGAGGTAATGGTTGTTTACAGAAATGAACTTGGGAATATTGCTTGCCTCCCAGTTTCATTAAAGAGTTTGAGAACTAGCAGAAGTGGATCTTCTTTCATTTCTTGTATAACTCAGGAGTGAAACCATCAGGGCCTGGGCTTTTCTTTGTTGGTAGGTTTTTAATCACATCTTTGATTTTACTGAGTAATATTGATTCATTTAGGATTTTTATATCTTCTTGATTCAGCTCTGGTAACTCACATGTATTTAGGAATCTGTCCATTTCTTCTGCATTTTCCATCTTAGTATAATACAGGCTTTCAAAGTAGGTATATATGATCTTCCGGATTTCTGCTGGGTCCATTGTGATTATACTGTTTTCATTCCTAATGCAAGAATTTGATTTTTTTTCTTTTTTTATTATTTCCTTTTTATTTTTTTATAAGGTTGGCTAAGGGTTTGTCAATTTGATTTAACCTTTCAAAGAACCAACTCTTCAATTCACTGATTCTTTCACCAAATTGCATTACCTTCTGCTCTGATTTTTATAATTTTCCCCCTTGTACAAGCTTTGGGCTTCACTTGCTCTTCTTTTTCTAGAATCCTGAGGTTCAACATTAGGTTGTTTACTTGAGCTCACTCTGTTTTTCTGTTATGGGAAATAACTGCTATAAATTTCCCCCACAGGACTGCTTTCATGTCATCTTATTGTTATGGTACGTAGTATTGCTATTGTTTAATTGGAGGAGCTGTATAAATTGTCTTTTAACATTTGTGACCCATTGGCTGTTCAGGAGTGTAGTTTCATGTCCATGTGTTTACGAAGTCCTGTTTCCGTCTATTGCAGTTCACTTCTGGTTATATTTAAGTATGATCTGACAATATGCATTAGATAATTTCAGTTCCCTTGTGTTTACATAAGCAGGTTTTATGAGCCAGTATGTGGTCTACGTTGGAGAACAAGCCATATACAGCACGGAAGTATGTGAATTCCGATGTGGGGTGCAACACTCTGTAGACATCTACTAAGTCCATTTGTTTAAAAGTTTGGGTTAGTTCTGATAGTTCTTTGTTGCATTTTTGCCTACTTAATGTACCCACTCGTGACAGTGAGGGATTGAGGTCCTCCAAAACAACTGTGTTAGTGCTTATTTGATTTTTCATGTCTGTTAATAATTGTTTTATTATTTACAGATGCTGTGGCACTCTAAGTAGAAGGCATCTATGACATTTCAATAGCCAAAATCTTACTAAATGGATAAAACTGAAACTATTCACTATAAAATCAGGATGTCCACTCTCACCACTATTATTCAATATAGTTCTGAAACATTAGCAAGAGCAATTAGAAAAGAGAAAAACTAAAAGAAATAAGGATAAGAAAGGAAGAAGTTAAATTATCATTATTTGCAGGTGACATAATACTCTAAGTAAAAGACCACAAAACTCCACCAAAAGACTTCTGAATCTAATGACCAAATTCAGTAGCACAGCTGGAAATAGAATCAACACTCAAAAAATCAATAGCATTCCTGTGTGCCGCGCCCTTTTCTACTCATGTTCTGTTGACAAAGTCCCAGCATGAGAAAAGATAGACCAAGTGTTCTGCTGACAAGGTCCAAATACGGAGAGTGTCTTCTGAGAAAAGGTCGCAGCATAGAAATTGGGTTTGTGGAATGGGTTAATGCTTCTTGGGAACTATTGTGTTAATTTGTGCTCTGACACAGTTTTGAGAATTTCTTTCCTTCTTTCTCATGCACAAAATTAGTAAACAAAGTACAGGAACTCCCTAAGAACAAAGGGATAATTTATAAAATGTTTTTCTACAGATGGTGTAACTGTCTGACATTGAGTCAGACTAAGATCAAGGTTATATTAAAAACTTGGAAGTCTTAAATGATAATAGTAATGACCAGCTGTCTGTCTGGGAACCTCTATACAGAGAGGACAATATGCTGCTATGTTTTGAGGGAGACAGTGCAGAGAGCGCATCCTTGCAGCTGCAAGAACATCACAGGGAGATAGAAGGGCTAAATCAGGGCTGAATATGGTTTTGTGTTTTGCAGGGTTTTAGTTAGGCTACCACAATGGAACATTTATTAGTAGCAAAACATGCTTCAAGGTCTTTAACTAAATTTGAAACTTTCTGCCTATGCTGACGAATCATGTAACCATAGAATTCATGTAACCATAGAGACACCTGTTGATTTCATTCTTTTATCTAAACTTTCTACCCTGGCCAGGAAAAAAAGTATATATTATTCTGTTAGAGCTTGCAAAAGTAGTAGTAATAGTAATGGTAGTCGTAGTAGTAGAAGCAATAAACGAAGCAGATTCAAGCAGTCTCTGAGCTGTTTGTGTGTCTGTTCTCCACGCGCTGACGCTCAGCCCACCTTCGGAGACTCTGTGGACCTAGTCCGGCTGGACCGCGGCACCTGTCCATAAATAACATGCTCACTGAGAAAGAAATAAGGGAAATTGCACCTTTTACAACAACATAAAAAAACAGAATATTTAGGAGTTAATCTAATGGAAGAATGTAAAGGATCTATATATTGAAAATTACCATACTCTGAAAAAGAGATCAAAGAGGAAATCAGAAAATGGAACGATATCCCTTGTTCATGGGTAGGAAGAATCAACAACACAGTGAAAATGGCCATGCTCCCAAAACTTTGTTACACAGATTTAATGCAATCCTGATGAAAATACCATTAGCATACTTCGTAGGACTTGAGAAAACATTCCTGAAGTTCATTTGGAAATGGAAGAGACCTAGAATAGCAAAAGTGATTCTGGGCAACAAAGACAAGGCAAGAGGAATCATGATCCCTGACTTAAAATTATACTACAAAGCTACTGTGATAAAATCAGGATGGTACTGGCAAAAAAAATCCAGACCTGAGGATCAGGGTAGCAGATTAAAGATGCAGACACAACTGCAAAGACACTCAGTCGCCTTATCTTTGATGAAGGGGCTGAAAGAAAGAAAGCCCCTTTTATAAATGGTGCTGGAAAAACTGGCTTTGCAAATGTCAAACACTCAAACTGGACCAATTTCTATTAACATGCACTAAACTAAAGTCAAAATGAATCAAGGATCTAAACATTAAAATGGAAACTATATCTACTGGAAGAGAAGTAGGTAGAAATATAGAAGACATAGGTGTAGGCAGAAACTTCATAAATGAAACCTAAATCACATGGGAAATAGTTCAAAGAATCAACAACTGAGTTCTTATATTATTAAAAAGCTTTGGCACAACAAAAGAAATCACTCTCAAAGTTAAAAGGCAACCGAGAGAGTGAGAAAATTTTTATCCAGTTGTCCCTCAGGCAAAGGACATCTACCTGCAACATACAAAGAATTGAAAAAAATCAGACACCCCAGATTCATAGACCCAACCTATATTGGTCATCTGAGATAAATACACACCTCTCAAATGAAGAAATACAAACGGTAAATAAATATATGAAAATATGTTCAACATCACTGTTCATTCAAGAGATGCAAATTAAAACATCAGAGATTCCATCTCACCCCAGAAAGAATGGCTGTCATCAAGAAATCAACCAATAACAGATGCTGGAGGGGCTGGAAGAAAAAAGAATCCTTCTCCACTGCTGACTGGTACAGCTACTGTGGACATCAGTGTGGAGAGTCCTAAAAAAACTAGGAATAGATGCATTTGATTCAGCTATTTCCTTTCTGGGTATCATCCCAGAAAATTTAAAAATATCATATCACAGTGATGAATATGTACCCATATTTATAGAAACACAATTTGTAATATCTGAATCTTGGAAACAACCCAAATGCCCATCTACTGAGGAATGGATAAAAATTTTCATAAATTGGACTGCTACTCAGCCATGAAAAAGGACATGCTTGAGACTTGTATGGGAAAACAGATGCAATTTGAGACCATACTCAGAAATAAATCAGACTCATGGGCTGGGAATGTAGTTCAGTGGTGGAGTGCTTGCCTAGCATGCATAAGGCCCTGAGCTCAATGTCCAATAAGAAAAATAAAATCAAACTCACATGCATAAACATTATATTGTCTCCCTAGTATGAGAAACTGAAAGAATAAATAAGGTCTAAAATATACAATAGCTATTGAGAAATGGGAAGGACTTATTCAAAAGTAAAAAGGAACTAAGATGAGATAAAAGGGAAAGAACAGAAGGGAAAAGGGAACAAATGCATGTCATTTATACTACTTGTGTCTCTTAGCTCTTTGAAAAGAAAGATTTGTGCTAACATCAATTGGGGGCATTTTTATGCCCTTATTTTGTACTCTGAGCAACTACTTTAAAGATAACAATATGCAGCATATTAACTATTATTATTCTCTCATTATTTCATGTTGAATTTTCTTTAACCTTTTTTTCCATAAAACAAAAACATTGTTTTATATAGATGTTGCTGCATATATATTTATCATTGTTTTCTCTTCCTCTTGAATTGTTCCCTTTACAAGGATGTGGTGACCTTCTTTAGACTGCTGCTTTTATCCAGGTTCCTGTTGCATGGAATATTGTTTTCCATTCTTTGACTCTCAAGCTATGAAGTTCTTTTTTAATTAAATGTGTTTCTTTTATACAGCATATTGTTGGGTCTTGCTTTTTGATACATGCTTCCACTGTGTTTCTTCTGATTGGTGAATTGAGATCATTTACATTGATGATTATAGCTGGTAATATGGAAAATTCTTGTCATGTTGTTTTCCTGTTGTTGGTTCCTGCCCTGACCCCTCTGTTTAATTGCTTACCTTGCTGATAGAATCATTCTTTTGGGGTTCATGGAGTTTTCGTCTTGTTATGTCTTTCTAGAATGTCCTTCAGAATATTTTAGGATGCTGGTTTCCTGGTTATGAATTTCTTCAAATATTCTTTGTTAAATGTTCTTGGTCAGGATCTTATTTCTCCATTAATTTTGAAAGACAGTTCTGTGGGGCACATGTGTCTGAGATGGATGTTGTTTTCTTCAGGGATGGAATACTGCGCTCCAAGCTCTCCTTGACTTGAAGGTTTTTGTTGAGAAGTCTGCTGTGATTTTGATGGGTTTTCCTTTGTAGTTGTTGTGCTTCATTTCTCTAACAGTTTTTAATATTCTGCTCTTGTGTTGAATTTCTGAAATATTGATTATTTCATCCCCTGTTGTAGATTTCTTTTTATCTTGACTAATTGGAGTTCTATATGGTTCTCTTGTCTGTATATCACATTCTTTTTCCATGCTTGGGAAGTTTTCTGACATTACTTATTTGACAAATATTTTATGGCCTTTATGCTATTTCCTGCCTTTTCTTTGACTCCAATCCATATTATATTATTCTTCCTTACATCATCTAGTAGCTGTTTGGTTGATTTTACATGGTCACTTGCTATTTCTAAGAAATCTTTCTTTTTAGGATCACTAACCATAATCTTGTCTTCTATATTTGGTATTCTGTCATCACATTGCCTCATTCTGCTCCATATGCTTTCAATGGAATTTTTAATCTGCTGGATATCTCTGGTAATCTGTTTCATTGACTATATCTTTCCTTGTAGAACATTCATGGTTTCCACCATTTTCCTAAGCTCATCTATTTTTTTTTTTATCTGTATTTGCTCTAGAGTCACTAACCATGTCTTTCATTAGCTTTGTCACCATCTTACAGTTATCTGAGAAATTACATATGATTTGATTGTCTTTTTCGTCTCATTCATCTACTTTGCTACTTCCACTGTTTCCAATTTAGAGAGTCCAAGTGAGTGGCTTTTGACTTGTTCCACCTTATTAAACCCTGAATTTGCCATCAGTGAGTTTGAAGTCTAGGATTCTACAGTGCTTCAGTGTCTTCTCATTTTATATTTACTTTTAGTTTAATTCCTTGGTTGATGCTTGTAAATTGCTCATGGCGGGTAGCTTTACCACTAGTATTTAGAACACTTAGTAAATGACTACACCTCAGAGATGTGTTCCAGGTGTAGCTGGCTTTTGGGTTTTGAATCTGTTGCAAGATCCACTCTTTCAATTTATCACAGCTGAGAATCTGTTGCCTGTATTAGGCCTGTTATCTGGTTCTTTGGCCTTGGGTTGTGGTGTTTTTTGTGATCCTTTGGCAAACTTGGTCTTGTCATAACAGAAGAAAAACAACTGAATAGAACAACTATTTCACTTTAGGTAAAGAAGTACAGTCAGCAGTAACAGTAGCATCAAACACAGCCTAGAAAATGAGAAGCTATGATAAACATTAATTTGCTACCTTTAATCATATGAACCAGATTTTTTGTTATATAACAAAATCTGAAACAATTCAGAACATTGTATATAATAAATGTGCCCTCAATGTGAGATTGTTACCCTCAAGGCAGAAAACCAAAAGGGGTTTGGGGGGGAAGCAGAGAAATAAAAGAGGAGGAGGAGGAGGAAGAGAAAAAAGGAGAAGAAGAAGGAGAAGAGTGGGAAGAGATTAGAAGCAAGTATGGAGGACGAAGGAAAATTACAAAAGCTGGAAAACTGTTGAAGAAGACAGGAGAGAAGGAGGAAGAAAAAGTTGAAAACAAATCAACACCAACAAGAAAAAACAGAAAGCATTCACACTCATATAAAAAAGAATAAATACCAAAGAAAAAGCAAGATAGAACAATATCAAGAAAGGAAAAAAGAAGAAAAAGATGTCCACTCCAACACATGTCTCTTACATCACTAGTAGACAAAATGAGCAGATAGAGTCCAGATCCATGTTCATTAATCCCAGCAAAGCCAGCCACAGACTGATGATGTGGGAGACAATCCCTGCAGGTCTGCACATTTAGCCCCAGTGAATTTCAGGCTGGTGTTTTGCTCTGAGGTTGGAACCTGATTTGTTCAGCCTGGCACACTCTGTGTGCCTGCTGCCAGCTTGAGCTCAGTTCCTTGACCTGCTGCTGACTTGAACTTGGTTCTGCCTCACCCTGACACTGGTGCTGCTAGACGAAGCCTGCAGCTGCTCAGAGTTCTGAGCTCAACTGGCCCTTTCCAAGATGGCTCCCAGCCAACTGCCCACTCCTGGGGGACATCTGAACCCTAACCTCACCAGCCACTGCAGCATGCTGCATGCATTGCTCCCTTCCACTGCTGTGTTTCTCCATGGAGGCCTCTGGGCTAGCTAGTAGTCACTGTGTGTCTGCCTGCTGGAGATGCCCCTCCCAGGCCATGAGCCAGAGCTCAGGTAGAAAACACTGCCTGCCTCTTCCTCCTCCTTCCTTGAGGTCTCTCTCTTTACTCTCCCTGTGGGCTTCTATTCTTGCTTCAGATCCTTGCGGAGGGCCAAGACCCACTTCCCTCCGTCTTCTTTTCTTCACGTTGTTATACTGAGTGTCTGGACACCAGATCTTGGAAAGGCTGTTTCTCTGCTATTCATCACTCTGCCACCTTCCCAGAAGTTTCTTGAATTTGTATTTAAACATTTCAAAACTACATATCTCTTTTACTAGAAGTAGGAGGTAAAATAATGCATGAGACAACCCTATTCTTTTTGAGATACTTTTTTTTATTTTTTCCCTTTAAATATCTATAGAATAAGCTATATATTCTCAATATTGGTACTTTTTTGTTTTGTTCTGAGGAGCTATTAAGATGATAAACATAAATTTTCTCCTCAATTACCTTAAACATATACTTTATAATCACATATAATTGAAATGTACCTATAGTTCAAAACATACCTGTTTTGTTTTAGCAAAATGAAAAACAAGAAAAGAAAATTTTGTCACCCTAATATGTGAAAATATCAAGAATGTTAATGATAAAGTTTTTCAAAATATATATGTCAGGCTTGGTGTGGTAGTGCACACCTACAATCCCAGCACTCAGGAGGCTGAGGCAGAAGAATCACTGCACGTTTGAGACCAGGCTGGCTACTGAGTAAATTCAAGGCTAGAGTGAACTACATAATGAAAGACCCTGTCTCAGTAAAGCAAAATATATTAAACAAAGTTGCACAAATCCTGCATTTCTTATTTGCACAAGTTTGCTTATAGACAATTTATTTTATTGAAAACATTGCATGAAAAAAGAAGCAGAAAGGGACTGTGAGCCCGGGGTATCAATTTCATTTTGCATTACTCATTTCCACTTTTCTATTCCTTTTTGGGTTGTTATTTAACACAGATGATAGAACATTTCAAACCCATGAGCTCTCACGTGTTTTTTAAAATGGAAAATCATCTGCTGAGCACTGAAAGATTCATTTAATCACTGTGTCACCCTGGGACTTGTCACTGATTTGCTTTTTGACCAGGTATTTCTACTTATCACCAGCAAAACCATCCAAAAATTTACCAGACAGAAACTTGTAAAAGGTTTGGTTGTTTTACTCAAAGTATGATCAATAACCCTCAGATTATGCTCCCCAGCATGGGCTGTGTGCAATGCTTCATATCTCTTGGCATAGATGGTGGTATAAAAATCTAAATCTGCTTTCCCCTGAAAGAAATGAATGCAGTGGTATATGAGCTCTGTTTAAGAAGAATTCATATTAGTGAATATTGGGACAGAACTCTGGATGTTGAGCAATTTTGCTTGAGGTCCCAGTTAAGTTCTATGCTTTTTATTTCCCACAACTCACAGACCCAAGTGTAAGCATAAAAATAATGCTAATGATATATACTTTTACTTATCAGTCTTGTTCTTCACTCACTTTTTATCCCCAAAGATGATAAGGTGTTATGGTAAAATTTCACATGTGATGATGTCCTGAAAAACAAAATCTAGAAATTCAATGAAAAGTAATTCCTTACATATGTTATATACTGAAAAATACCATAATAATATGCAGAAGTGTGTTTTAAATTATCAGCATGTAATAATTTGAACAAGACCTCTTTTTAAATCTCTGGAAGAATAAAAATAATTACTTTAAATAAGTGGAATAGTTTAATTTTTGTATTGCATTTTTACTTTGAATAGATCTGAGATAGGTTGCTTTCAAATATATGGAAAAATTTTACATTTGAAAAGTCTGTAACTACTTTATCACAATCCAAGATGTCTTGTGTATGTGAACAAAGCAACTATTTTCTATCTGTGAATTGAAAGAAGGTATTTTATAAGTCTTTGTTAAGTTTACATCTCAGAAAATTAAACTTTTATAAATGATACATTTAGCTCCACTCATTTCTCATTATATTTCCTAGAAGGTAAAACAGTATACAAATGTAAATTTTAAATTCAGATTACAAAAAAACAATGAGTTAAAAACAGTAAAGAAAAAAAAACTAGTCAATCATAGGAATTGCTTTTGTTTAAATAACACAATGGCAATCTAAATATTTTGGTCCAATCTTTTAAATGGATGGTTTCCTAAAAATTCATGAGGAAAAATAGCAGAAAGGTCTTTATTGAACTCTAATGAAATTCAAACAGAATAATCCGGCCACATCTTATATATGGATTTTGAGTACTCATCATTCAGGAAGTTTCGTAGTTTTGTCTACCCAGCCCTTTTCTTCATTTTCCTAGTTTCATCCTCTTCATTCCCTGTGGTAATACCCCATTCTTTCTGAAGAAGCAAGTAAATGCTCCCTGACCTTAGAAAGAATAACCTTTTTCCTCATTTCTAAGGCTTTCGAAATAGAAATTTTTCATGACTTGGGAATCATATCTTCCCTAGCAAGTATTAGTTAAAAACTTTTTCTAAATTCACTCTACTATGTCTAAAGGAAGATTCAGGCATTTCCTGATTTATAAATAACTGTGAGGAAGAACAGTAATGAATTAGTGAGAGTAATAAATTAGTGAGCAATACATGAATGAATCTACCTATATATTTCAGAAACTGCTCTGATTGAAAATAGATAAAGAAGTGAAAATTTGAATAGAAAAGAGAGAGAATGAAGTAAACTGATGACCTATATGGGCAAAAGTTAGGCTTCTTAATTAGTATTCCTCCTTATTTTTGGTTTTCTACATGTATCAGTTTTAATGAAGCAGTTTCCTGCCAGGCCAAACCCATCTCAAGAGAGACAAGAGTATCCTCCATGAGAAGAGGTTGAGTTGTAAGCGCATAACCCTGTATAAATGCTAAAATCATTAACCACTTCACCTGTAGGAAAAACACAGTGTATAAACCTTAACTAAAATTACATGTTATGCCATGACATTTTGTTACTTTCTAAAGAAATAGTAAAAGAAAACTCTGCTTGTTTTAAATATATAATTGATCATCCAGATACTCGTTTGATCACTGAATACCAGAGTGATTTTCTTTTCATCTTTAAATGTGCTCTTCTCATTGCTGCCACTGGAAGGACTCAGCAGTCAGAAACTCATATTTTCTGCTTTCCCTTGACATTTGTTTTATTTACTGGCTATACTCTACACTTTTAGCCTTCATAGATCAAATGCATTTGAAAACGAAAAAGACTTATAAACATGAAAATAACACAACAGTACTTCGAGGCCAAGGCAGAGCCTGCTGTGAAAGGGTGAGAGTTATTAATGTGGACTGGGCCTTTCCTGTTCAGTCTCCAGCCGAAGTCCCCAGTCTCCACATCCTTACTGGTTGAGAAATTTCAGGAAGTTTTGGGGATCTTGGGAAGCTGCTCATCAAGGTGATGGCACCAAAGACCACACAGAGCATTCACTGTATCTGTCAGTACCCCAAAGCAGCCCTCCTTCTGCTCCCCTGCTTGCTCTAACTGCACAGTGGGTTTTGGAGAACTCTTTCCAACCCACTGTTGCCTCTCTTATTCTCAGTTCATGATCTGCTTAATGTGCTACTCTAGTTCGAACCTGTGAGTTAGAACAAAGAGTAGCTTGTTCAACTCAGAGTGCCCGGAGGAATAAGCATGTTTTGTATGTGCTTCAGATTTGATGGGCAGAGGAATTTCCCCTGAAAAAGATATAAACTGAAACTGTTTTCTAAATTCTATGTAAGAAGCGTCACCAGTTATAATTCTGTGCTTTCTGGTGCAGCACCAGGAAAGTCAGCGTGTCTGTGAATGTACACTCCCAGTTTTTCATTGTATACATTAGCACATCAATGCTGGGACCCACTCCACACGTTCTCCTGAAACCTTCCTTCATTTCTTTTTTATCAGTATGTGTTCCTAGTCCCTGAAGTTGACCTTCATCGTAGGGAGTGGGTGCATGTGCATAACACAGCTCAATTCTGTTGTAATCTCCTTCCCCTGGAGTCCCTCGTTGGCCACAGCATTCAGCTGTCCCAGAGAAGAGGCAGGACTTATTGCTCACTCTCAAAAATGAGTTTTTCCATGTTTGTTTACGCATTTGTTCACTCATGGTCTCTCTTTTCCAATAAATACTTGAGGGTTCATTCTACCCATGTCACTGTGGAGAGTAAGAATAATAAACTTTGAAGAACCAACAGCATCTTTTTTTCACGTCATGCTGGGCCTAACAGAGTGGAAGACTTCGAAGCTTCCTTTCAGGGCTGAGTGAATAAGCAAGGGAATCAGCTTAGCTCCTGACTTCAGGGACAACATATTGATAAATGTAAACTGGTTGCTCTGTCAATGCTTCACCTATAAAATGTTACTATAAAAGAGTCGTGAAGAGATATAAGCAAGTTCCACACTTTTCTCAGGAGAAGATATTGTTTCCTTTTCATCCAGCGTTTACATTTGGAATAGTTTGCATCAGCTCCGAAGTAGGAGCAGCAATTATGCATGACGGAGCTTTGCACAAACAAATCTAGAGTCCTCTGTCAATTTTTTTCTTCCAAGAAATTCCCAGAACTCTTCACGTCAAGCCTTCCCCTAATGAGTCTTGGACCCCCAGGAGCTTTCTCAAGTGCTACTGAGCTGTTCCTTATATGGAGGAACCACTGCGCCCTCAGCTTCTGAAGGGTGGAAACTTACTCCTTGGGACAGTCCTGCTACCGCTGTTCTCAACTTGGCACCACCGTGGCCCCCATCAGAGGGCACACGCCTTAAAAGTCCTGAATTTGAGACTTAATAAATAACATTTTCCAGCAGTTCTTGGTTGTTTCTGCTTCCCAGTGAAATATTTTCTTTTAGATTTAAATATGGCAATATGATTATTCACTAAGACTATTTTAATGATAAATTATAGTTTCTATTTATAATCATTAGTGAAAGTGTAAATCTTAGCTTAACTAAACAGTTCTCCCGCAGTACATACGCATGTTAGGCATTTCAAACATACAATGAAATTAGATATGGATAGAAAGGCTCTATACTTTAGGAGGTAGAAAGTGTCATAGGCAGAATTCTCTGAGATTCAACCAGAGCTTGGTCAGATGACGGAGAGCAGGACAATCATTTGGCTCTGTTTTTTAGAAAGAGGATTGATTATTCTTCTAGGAATTTATCACTCTATTATACACGACATTTTTAGAACTTGGGAAGTCCACTGTTTGGCCTCTCAGGCATCAGTGTCACCAGCATTTATGAGGGATCACTAGCATGGAAACACCTGAGGTGAGGCCATCTCGGTAGGATTATTTTGCCTTTGTTGGTGAAGTGGGTGAAGGAAAAGTTAACGAACTGCTGAGGTCACTGGAATGGGGTGCAGGTGATTCAGGCATAAAGGAGCAAAAGGCTACAAGTGATCAGCCAAATAAATGTTTTTCATGCTTGTACAAGAGAGAACAAAATTAAATTGATAAATTAATTATCAATGCAAGTTGCTTTATAGGTGATTTTCTGCAAAAATAGCCTTGATTCCAAATGTATCTTTCCATAATTATAGCACATTTGCTGGAAGCAATCAATTTCATGACGTTCTATGCTGAGAGCCCCATAAGTTTCAGATGAGAATTAGTGGACCTGAGGACCCCACCTGCCCTACCGTTCATGGTTCTGCCGGAATTAATGGGTGGCTCATTCCCAGCCTCGCTCTTCATTCTACTCTTGCTTCACTCCCCTGGTTTGTGTCTTATTCACCACCAACTCTGCATGCTTTGTGTATTTTCCAGATTGGAGAATTGTGATGCTCAATATCCCTCTAGTTTCATTCTCAAAATTTCAATCCTGCCAAAAGTTATTTCTGTCATGTACACTGATTTCCTCAAAGTATGTTTTCACATTTGTGGCTTTGCTTCCTGCTGCCTAAAATGGGATGCAAAACCTCTCCAATTACTGTCTCATGGGTATAGTTATAATTCTCTAAGTTGTCTGTTTCTTACCTAAGACATCTCAATTTTTGGAGTCCACTACTAATATGGTTTCATGATCTTGTGCGTTTTTTCAGCAGGTAGAGATAATTATGAAATACTTGGCCCTATTTCTTCTTTTCTGGACCTAGAAATAGTTACCGACATACTAGGTGGACAGGGTAGACCAAAACAAGTAAAATATTAATGGACTTCTGGAAGCAGCAGTTCAAAATTTTATACAGATTGTATAATTAATTTTATACAGTGAACAGAAATCTATGCCATGCTAGCATTCCCAGACATTTTAAGAGTAAACGTATCATCAAAATTCGTATTTGTAACCACATGTGCTTAAATAATGTACATTTGCATAAAATTCCACTGATCTCCAATACTTAGTGCTATCTATAATTAAATTAAATAAAAGCTTGTTTTACATTACTTGGAGCTAGGTATCATATCACAGTAAACACTAAAAGATTAAATGTAGTAGAAAAATTAATTAAACTAAAAATCAACAAAAACCTTGCAATAGTCCACTTAAACAATTATAAATGTCAATATTTTTATTTTTCTTAATTCTTTACTATCAGGCCAGGGATATTGCTCAGTGGGACAGAGATTGCCAAGCAAGCACAAGGTCCCGAGTTGATTCAAAAAAAGAAATAAATTCTTTACTGTGGCAGAATGCACCTGGGTCTAAAACTGTGCGGGAAAAGGCTTAGGACCAGTGAGCTCTTGTGTTTTGAGTCTAATCAAACTCATGCTTAAGTATGTAGTTTTAAGGTGATAAAAAATTTATTTACTGGAACACAGTTCTATTTGTAAGTAGGTGTAATTCATTCAATTTTGTGATTGTTTAATAAATTTTCAAAATATTTTAAGTGTCATTGATCCTTAGCATTTTTTTTAATGTTTAGAGATTCATTTAATAGTCTGGAAGCACTAATTCAAAATGCAAGAGGCAACTATTAGAAATTAATTATATCTTAGATGACTTTTAAAAGCTGGAATGTAATGCACATATATAAAAGGGAAAATGTAGTTAATATACAATAAAATTATATGAGAATTACTTAAACTTGGTCTATAAATGTAAATTACATTCTTATTAGCATATTAAACTTTCAGTATTACTGTTCTCAAGATACTTGGGCATAACTATAAAACATAGTTATAGCTAGAATTAATTTTTTGAAAGAAAAATGGGGTTCTTTTCCTGTTTATGTGGTTCTAAAAATGAATTTAATTAACCTCTTAAAAACAATTATATTAAGTGGAAATTGAGAAACTAACATTAACAGCATCAACTATAGATACACAAACAAACAACATTATCAATATGTGGATCTCATCAAACCTGTGCACATAATTAAGAACTAATTATTATATTAATATCAATATATAGATATTATCCATTGACATTTGGCAATTATGTAAATTGAGATCTATTTTAATAAGAAATACCCATGTGACAAAAACCAAAAAACTGATATCATAAGATTATAATGATAATGGTGATCTTAGCAAACCTTTAAAAATTAAACATAAGTTACTTAAAATTAAATATTTATACATTAAATGCATAAGTATTACTGCATCTAAATAAAGTGTCTCCTTTTACTTTTTACTTTTGCATAATAATCTGTAGGTTCTGTCAAAACACATTTTTATTCATATAAAAAGCGAGATTAGTTTTATTCATATATTCAAAAGCAGAAATTTATTACAAACCTCAGCAATTTTAAGAAACTACTATGTTTACATCTATAACAAAATATGTAGTCAAAATATGTTACTCACCTTCATTACCTGTTTATGCAATAATTTTACCCACCTGTTTTATTTTCAAAGCTACAACTAACTGAACTAACAAAAAATTAAATACAAATCATACCTTGACCTATAGGTTCTGAAGACCTGTCTAGAAAATAAAATATAACAAAACTAGATCATAGAAAAAATGGTGCAAATATATTTAAAAGGGAAAGGAGTGATACACCGGCCTATGCTATGCAAGGCAAATCTGTGGCACTTAGATTTTGTGATATTCCTCTGCTTTCATGAATAAAAGCTTAAATTTTTATGTTTTTCTTAGTTACCTTTGTTCCCTTTGCTACGTTGCTTGTTCTCCTCCCTCTTTAATGTGCAGAGCTCCTGATTTTGAGTTTCCTGTTCCCCTCTCTCCGCAGTGCCCATGACAATCATGTCGATGTCCCCGGGTGGTGCTAAACTCACTGTGACCTGGTAAACAGTGAGCACGGGGCCCACTGTAGCTTTCTGCCCCCATGGCATTCCCTGGAGAGTTAGTCTTGTACAGGAGCATTCAACTGGCCGTGCTTGGGTCCCAGGCCACAAGACAGTTGTCCAGATGGACTTTTTTTAAAAAAATGTCTTTTATTGTCCAGATAGTCTGAGTCGTGTGGTCTGCTAACTTCCATGCGTCTGCTACTCTTTCCTGCTAGACTTCTTACTTCACTGTGTACACACACACAACTAATATCTCTAACAATTTCTTCTGACATTCTGGCTTTACTCACAATCTAATTTATATATTGAAGTGAGATTACCTGAGGTAGGTGTGAAGAATGAACCCTTCAGGGAAGACATCAGTATGAACAGGGAGCTTAAATCATGAGCTTCCCTCTCATGTGGCAAACGCTGCGCTGATCATAGAAATACTGCATCACAAATTCAGATGGGAGTAACTCCCTGAATGATATAATAAAAGACACCATCACTCCTGACTCTTTTGCCCACCTCCATACCTTGGTCTCATTACTTGCAATTCCTTTACCCTACAGTTTCTTACACGAATGGACCTTCAGGTTTTTTTTTTTTTTAATAGTATCTGCATAGCAGCAATCATTACTCTGTGCCGGCCCTTAGTTGTTCCTTTTTTACAACTGGAGAATGCGATCTATAGAGTTTATCACTGCCTATTAAATGTTTACAAGATTTAGAAACCATGCATCAAGATAATCTCACTTTATGATAATCAAAACTCTTAATCTTCAGGTCACTGAATATGTTACGCCAATGATTAGCATGCATGGAATTAATGCCGTTATCTACAAATTAACCCTGGCTGATGATATATCTCTCTCAATTGCTCTACAAAATCCTATAGCTACAGGAACTTCAGATATCCCTGACAACTGAAATATTTTCTTGGTTGCCATGGCCTGAGAATTCTCTTTAGCATTATCCATTAGCTAACTACAAGTGACATCTCAAAATTCAAAAGTAAATTAATATTTTTGTCTCTGCTTACAAACATACTACTTTACCAGTGCACTTACTGCCATAGAGGAACCTTGTAAACTGTAAAAGCAAACTGCTCAAAGAGCAGCAACACTTTTTCTATTTAATAAAGAGTGAAGAAAGCAGCTTGTTAAGTGACAACAGTTTCCAATTTGCAAGTTTTTGTATTTAAAGACAGCATATCACTTATAACTATTCAATTTAACTTTAATTATGTATGTTTTCATGAATTTTATATAGCAAATCATGAAAAAGTCTCCTTCACTATTTTATAATTGAAATTAAATTAAATTGTCTAATAGGTTTAAAACTAATAAGTGTCTTACGGTAAAATTTATCAAACTATTTCTGCAGAAGTATGAGTCCAAAAAAATATTCAAGGTAGGGATATGGGTCATTGCTACTCAAATCTTCTTTTTTTTAACAATTGAGTGGAAACAATGTAACATAACATTAAGAACTATACATCCATTTATTTTTCAAAAGAAACAAATGACTTTAGAAAAAATACAGAAGTGTAACAATTAAGGATACACAAAAGGGAGTGCTTTCATTATTTTTCTTAAAATGATTTTATATATTATTTTGGAATATGCTGAAAACTGAAAACCTGTGTTATAATACATACATTTACTATAAACCTAAGCAGTTTGCACTTTCTTACTACAGAGTGTATTGTTTCTTTCTCTACCAGTCCCTACACATTTATGCTTTTATCTTTTAAAATCTTTTTTACATTCTTTTAATCTCTTTTCTACACTGATTTTATTTATGACCGACCCTGTCTTCATCATTTTCCTTTGCCTCTTTTTCCTCCCACTCCTCTCGAATTCACAAATGACTCCTACACTGGCAGCTTGGCCTCCTCGCTCATCTTTTTCCTCATTTCCCCCTTCTCTTGCTCCATCTAAGACAGGTGACACGGCTGTCCACATCCCAAACCCAGCCCTGTCCAACCAACATACAGAACATCCTTGCATGAGGGTTGCCAGTGTAATTCTCAAAGCAGTGACCTTCACCTAGGCTCACTCTGTCTAAGCCTATGATGATAAGTGCCGCTTGCTTCTAGAACTGATGACCTCCTTTGTCTGGTACCAGCCTTTGCACATTCTGCTATCTCTACAATTATTTGTTGGTGGTGATTTGCATTGACTTCTCCCTTTAGAATTTTTGTGAAGCCAGGTCTTGGTTATGACCAACAGAACCAAAGTTTGGGTGATCTAGTCAGACGTGTAGTTGTGCATGCATATGTGTGTGCATGTGTGTATTTGTACACATATGCATATGAGACTTTTCTGAATAACATTCAGAGTAAAAGGTGCAGAGCTTTCATAAAGGCTAAGAAACAGAAAATTTGAGAACAATTGCAGGAAATTATTACTATTATTCTTATTATTAGATACCAGGGATCAAACTCATGACCTCACTACTTGCCAGGCAGGTGTTTACACCACTGAGTTAAATCCCCAGGCCTGCAGGGAATTATTGATGGTCTCTTCAGATACTTCAACTCCTGTGGACCTGTTCTAGGTAATTTTTGATTTGAATGTTCTTTACCTAAAAATGCAAATTTTTGAAAGTGTCTATTTGGATAACTAGGTTAAGAAGAGGCAAAACTCTTCAGAATTTACTTTTCAAGGTCTAAGTCTCAAAACTCAAACACAGGAGATTTTACGAGAATTGAGGAAAATTGATATTGTGTGGGCAGCAGGAGCAGCCCCCACCCCACGCGCATCGCCCTGTCCTCGTGGGAAGTTCCCGTCCGTGGGGAGCTGCGGGCCCAGACGAGCAGCTGAGCGGAGCTGCGCTCTTCCGTGCAGTTTCTGGTACCCTGAGTGCCCCCACCGCCCCATCTCCTCAGTGGGTCACCACGGATGTGACTAAAAAGCAACTCACTGTGGAGACGTAACTACCGTGCACCGCACTGAAGGCATTAACGCAGAAAGAAGAGTTTCTCTTCTCTGTTCTTTCGTGTGTGTGCCGCCTTTTATTCTAAATTCCCCTGCGATTTCCTCTGAAAAGGCACACCTACCAGCAAAATAAAAGGAAGCAAACATAAATACCGTCTTGACGGTGCAGGACTCTTCCCGCGGTCGTCCGCCCAGCTGCTTCACGCGTGTGAACACGGACGCCTTCGGGGCGTTCGCTCTTCTCGCTCGTGGACCCGTGCTTGTCTGCATTCGGATCTTACCTGGTCCAGACAGTTCTCCACTCTTCGCTACTCAGAGTTAGAAAGGCTTAGGAGCAAAGAACAAAGACAGAAGCAATGAGGCCGAACCGGAGCCCCGCAGCAGGTGGGGTCGCGCGTGCCCCCGGGGAAGCAGGCGGCTGGGGCTGCGGGCTCCTGGCGGCGGATCCCAGGCCGCTCCCGGGAGGGACACTGTCCACGGTGCTCCGCACTTCACCTGGAAGTCGTCTTCAATCCTTTCTGCTCACACCCTGGTCCTCTAAATGAACAAAACAACACTGAAAAGCTGATGCGTTGTCCTGATTTAAGGAACTGTTTGACGAATACATTGTGCAAACGCCTTTAAAACTTCAACTATGACTTCTGATTTTAAAACATAAAATCTAAAGCAATTCACTTTCTGTAGTATCCACTTCCTTATTAGACCTTGCATAGAAGTACTTTTTTCGCTTTTTAAAAGTAATTGTGTTTCTAACAAAGTTTGTATTTTAAATACCTTATAATCTTTTATACTCTATATATTATTACAACAGAGCTAAGTTAATAAGTAGTCATGAACTTTTCATAACTTTAAATGTTATATGTATGTATTTCATATCAGAAATAAAATTTAGACAATGACAGTAAAAGGCAGAGTAGGGTCTAAGGCTTTTAGAAAGATAGGAACTTATAAAAAAAAGAATTTCTCAACATCTTAGCTAATACTTTCACTCTGTACATCAATGTATACACAGGATGAAGGACATTTTCGTTAATATTTGAAAATTAGCATAATACCTAAGAATTAGTCACGAACATTTTCAACAGAAATATTCCATCTATGAAATTCTGTGTAGAAATTATATTATCACAGGATACTTTACCTTCTGATTTTTAAATCTAAATAATTAAATTTATTATTTGTTTTTCCTCTAAGCAATCCTCAAATTATTAAAACCAATATATAATCATGTACTCTAGAATGAATTTTTCTACTGTGTACATTTAAATAAGTATCATAGCTTTTGGAGGAGCAAAATAATAAAATAAATTTTAAACCATACTCAACTCTCAGCATTCATTATAGAAACCAAGGACTTCCTCAAAATGTGTGTGGAAGAAGAGAATCACATGCACTTGTCTTCAGGAATTGTCTGACCTCTTTCTTATGCTGTCTCAAGTGTAGCACTAACAAAAGTGAGTGGTTATATACTTCTTTCCATTTTAATTCTGTGCATCATTAGGAGTACCACACACATAATTGTCGCCATCCTAGGACAGAATGATAGCCATCTGTTCGCGATCATTTTGTAAGGTAGAAACTTGCTCTTGAGAAATTCTCCAATCCTTCGATACATATAATTGCAAAATGTTCTTTTACTACTGGGGAATTGCTGTGCACTGCACCATATCCAATCACTGTGTGCTTGGTGAGACTGGAATTGATTATTATTGTAATGTTGCCATCATGGTAGCCTCTATTTTTCTTAACCACTTCTGTTCCATTGGAAACAGTTGACGTTTATGCCCATAACAACTATAAGTGGAAGAAAGAGCTATAGGAGAGATACAAGCCACACTTTAAACAAAACATATTCCCAAATAGGGAATTGTGCTGGAAGTTGGGAAAGAGGACGTTCTCATTCTATATCCTCGAGAGAGACCTAGCCATCTGCAGCCTCAGAGGAGATTTTAAAAAACAATCTACTACATTGTCAGGCAGACAGGTCAAGGAGAAGCAACGGCTGCCAGGAAAAACACCACGCTTTCCAACTTTATGAAAGACTGGAAAACATTTTCTAAAATAAAATCTGACAGGGAAAGAATAACCAGAATGATTTAAAAAGCATGAAAGTACGGACTTACCACACTTTTGCATTTGTAAAACTGTGAGTTTTCCAAATTTAAAATTTAAATTTACAACTAATATTTTCTTTTTTCTTTCTTTTCATTTTTTTTTTCAAATTACCCGAACAAAACCTCCCAGCTTCTTTGAGCAGGAGGGAAGAGAGTTGATTCACATGGGGTAGAAAGGAGAAACGCTGTTTTGTTGATCTGATTTATGAACACAGAAAAGACCTGCCTGGAGAATAAAGGAGAAAAGGATACAGCCGAGAATAAAAGCATGAAAATAGCCCATGAGGTGGATCATTTTATTTTACTTTTTAAATTATCATATATGTGGTATAAATATTAACACAATACAGGGTAATATTTCAACACATGACATGTGGACTGATCAAATCAGGATTGTAAACATTTTTATTCTTACCATTTCCCTATGGTTCAAGTGCTAATATGTAAATTAAAATGTATTTTCTCTGAAGATGAATTTGAGTGAGGCTAAAATTGATGAGACCAGAAGGCAAGTGAAGTAACAATCGGTGAGTGATACTTAACAGTAATGATCTCGCAAATTCTAATGCAGTATATTATAATCCACATAAACAAAAGCCTTTGGGGTCATCAATAAATTTTAAAAGCATAGGAAATTCCTGACACCACTAAGATACAAAACCATTAGTCTAAGACCACAAATCTCATAAAACTGCAGCAAGCATTAGAACCTGAAGAGACCCGGCCAGGAATGATAATACAGGATTCTTCCCCCATCAAATCTCCTTGGAGCCCAAAGAAAAGTAATAGCTCACTCTTACATAAACAGTTTACTTTAAAGATGAGGAAACTGAGACCCAATATATAAACAACTTCCTAATACCTAACACTGGACAAAAAAAATCCCATAATTCTTGACTTAAACAATTTTCTTTCAGCTTTTCTACATCATTGGTAATTTATTTTATTTATATTTAGCTTTCTTTGGGCATTATTACTTTAACACAAGAGTATCTAAAAAGTAACGAAGCCTGTTGTAGTCAGGGATTGCAAAGAACACAATTATATACAGGACACATAATTTATATCATTATCTAAATAGTCACCCAATAAGTCAAATACAAGAAATGAAGGAAATCTGTGCACACACTAAAGACCTAGAGAATCCAGCCAAGGGCCTGGATCCCATGGCAATAACCTGCATGAGTTCAGCTGGAGACCTGGAGCCCATGACAGTGCCTCCCATGTGTTCAACTGGATGCCTAGAGCCCACGACAGTGACTCATGCAAGTCCGTTTCACGGATCTGCGCTGGGAAGGTCCCAAGGTCAGCGGCATAAACTAGAAAATCTGCGCCAACAGGATAAAGGATCTGTGCCAGTAGGCAAAGGGTTCTACACTGGGGCCAAGAAGCAACACTCAAAGAACCAGAGCACTCCTGAAAAGGGCCACAGCCATCCTCAGTGACAACGAGGTTCCCAGCTCCTCTGATGATGAGAACAGCCAAGTTAGTATCAGGGAAGAAACGCCACAAGCTCCTCCAGGAGGAGCAGCAGGAGAACCAACAACACCAAACAGCAACTCTTTTCCTCTGCAGGTCTCCTCTTTATGCCGGCAACAGTCCTCAGGTGGGCCATCTACGCTCTGCACCACGCTGATTCAGTTCAGCTGGTGTTTAAGTTGACCATCAGTTTTCAATCCACCACGAGACCCATTTGTTTGTGGGAACATTTCCTTAATTCATATGTATAGTTTTGTTTATAAATGTGCTACTTTCTTCATTTATTAAAAAATATATAAATACAAAAAAATTAAATCAGGCCTAGTTGTACATGCCTGTAAAAGTCAGTGACTCGGAGTGCTCAGACAAAAGATCTCATATGACCATGACGAGCCTGGGCAGCATAGCAAGACCCTGTCAATAATAATTTTAGAAGACATGATACAGCAATTGACTTGTATGTACAAGTTTTATCAACTTACCCACTAGTCTTGACTTTGCTAACGTGAAAACGTTTGGCTATTCATAATGGCAGACACTCAAGCTGCCAACGTGGTAGAAATCATTATACAATTAACTTCAGTAAGCTAGAAGAGCACCTGCCATTCTATTTGGGAATGTTCTTCAAGGTGCACTTACTTGTGCGTCCTTTACATCTGACCTCCTTATTCATAATATCCACTCTGCATATTTTTGGAAAAAGCAAAACAAAATATATTAAAGAGCTCAGTGTTATGAAAGTAAGACCCTAGTAGAATTCTACATAGAGAATTAACAAGGCCAAAGTCTTCTAAATTTGGTGGTGAAAAAAAAAGAATGGAAATGTCTTCTTTTTACCAAGCTGGTAAATGTTGGTATTAGCATGATTTGAGGCAGTTTCAATCTCTTAAAGTCTTTGAAGTTAACCTTTGTTTGGTTTTTATTATATGCATAGGAAATCAGGTGCTTTTCATTTGAAAAATTATGTATTCTATTACAGCATTAAAATTAAAATTTATTGTTATCCTGCTTCGTGTTACCAAGAATGTTGCCTTATTTGATGGGTGGTCCTTTCTACATTATGTTGTGCATTCTTAGAGAATGTATAATTTTCAAATAAGCACTCAGAATGTTTCAGGGGTATACACCTAAGTGAAATAAACTGGACAAACATGTTTAAATATCACATTGTTTCTCTGATGTGGGAAACCAAAAGTGTATACAAGGGCCAAAATTTATGATAGATATTGGGAAATGGTAAAAAAATGTTCAAATGGGAAGAGGAACAAAAAATGGAGGAGGGGAAAGGAAGGAAAGGACAAGAGGAAAAGAGAAGAGAAGGAAAAATGAAAACAAAACTTTTGTCAATAAGGAGAGAAAGAGGTGCTGGAGAGAGAGGAGGGAAATGGGATATATCATGTACAGGTACAAATTTCCTATGGTGAGTGTGATCATTATATATATATAAAATCTACAAATTTTTACAAAAGGAACATTTCTGGGGTGGTGACATTATTGCTTTTCCTTGATCACACAGTAGAGGTATAAAGAATACAGGTTGTGTCTTCAAATAGCATCATTTTATATTATTTCTACTTAGAAAAACTTTTATAGAATGATTTATCATCAATTGCTTAGGAGAGAAGATAAATGATCACTTTCATCAGCAACATCAGTTTCCTGTGATTATGACTATTGAAATACTTTAATAATAATAGTATGGGATTTTTACAAAATTCCAAAGAATTTTGATATTCCAGTGAGGAAGCTGGGTCTTAGGGATCCTCCTGCACCGACTGAAGGTGGGCAGTGAGCCCAGCCCTGAGCTGGCTGTGCGAGGGAGGTGAAGGACACGGCAAAATAAAGATGCTTTCGCTAATTCCAAATTTCCATGCTGCGATCAGGTTTCACAGATTTACAAGAAATGAGATGTTTAAAAATATAAGAATAAAATTATAAGGTAGAAACTGTGGAGTAATTAAATTCAAATACTACATTTTGAAGTTCGTAGCTATTAAATGAGTAGCTTCTCAATGGCCCTGCCTAGATGGCAGAGTCATGTTGGACTAGGAACCTTGCTCCCTGGAAGAGAGACAAGGAGAAAGCCAGGGTGCGGTGCAGGAACGCGCTGCCTCTTTCCGTGGCTCCAGTTTACGCCCACAGTCTGTGACACCTCTCTCCTTGCCCATCTACAGGAATCGTGAGAAACACTATTTCTTCAACTTCTACTGGGTTGTCATGCCCATTATGATTTGTTCCTTCAAACTGATAACAAGTAAATCAGTGATACTGTAGCACTGATTGATCTACATTCCTTTATAACAGAAGTCAGTGCTTGTATGTACCTCGCATCACTGTGTTTTTCAAATCCTGCTGGACTTGACAACCTTTAGCTTTAGCAGCCCTTGTGCTCCCAATCCCTAGGCGAGAAAAATCCCTGAGCAAGTCGTCTTTCTGGGCAGGTCACATGCCAAGGGCTGAGATGGATTTGGGATTAGCCGGCATGTTCCAACTATTTGTCTTCAACTTGAAGGTGAAAGGAAGGCAGAAACAGGTGTCATGAATTAAAGGTGAGAAGTCAAAGATACAATTGTGATTTCCAGTAGTGCTGCCAGCTTTACAAGGAAACCAATAAAGCTTGGATACTTTTTGTCTTTTTGAGTTCTAACCAGTGTTTAAAAGACAGTAAAAATAAAATAAAATAAAATAAATGATTGATCCCTCAAGATTTAGGAGCAAGGAAATAATCAAGTTAGAGAAAAAATACAAAATGGACTTTTTGATTACGTGTTAAGTCACAGTAAAAGTGATCCAATTTGTTTCAATTCATATGCACCCATTAAATTTTAAAACCTATAATAATTAAAAATTATTTTAGTTTTGCAAGTCTGTTGGCATAAAATTTTCTCTTTACCTATAGTGACATAAAATTTAAAAACAAAGATATATATTTCTAATCTACAGCAAAACTTTTTCCTAGTGAATATTTTGATATATTAAATAACACTGTGATCTGAATTTTTAGTCTATCCTAACATTCATAGAGAAGAAAACAATTTTTTCTCTCTAATGTGCAGCTGTGATTAGAGCTCCTGTAGTTAGCTCATGTTGTGTGTTAGAAAGTCAAACCATTGGAGATTTACCGAAAAGCAGTCGATACACTCGTTCATCTGCGTGATCTGGACTGTAGTAAACAGGTTTCTGGTAGAATTGTTATTATTATCGCCAGACATAGATCAGGCATTTCAAGATCCCAAATCACCACTCTGAAAAATTAACTCTAACTGCTTTATCGAAGAGTTAGGTGGCTAAATGGAAAATATTAGGGATAAACGCAGTTTTAAAATCATGAGCTCAGTCTTCCTAGGGATCTCCCGCAAATATCACCCGCGAGGTGATGTGCATTCATCTTTAGGTCTGTACTGCTAACCAGCAAGGCTTTAACATCACACCTGACACTAAGACTTTAAATATAGTCACAATTCTATCACCAAAACTGTCTCTCCCCTGTCCACTTCGGCTTTACAAAACCACTGTGTCAGTGAAGAGACGAAAGATCACTTCCCAGTTGTCAAAAATGAGGGAATTGAAAAATGAAATAAAATAATTTAAATAATTATGAAAAAATTAGGAGCTCTAGGTCCCATTTGACCCAGCTATTCCCCTTCTGGGTATCTGCCTAAAAGGTTAAAAGTATTATACCATGCCCATGTTTACAGCAGCACAGTTTACAATGACTAAATCTTGGAAACAACCCAAACAGCCATGAACTGAGGAATAGATAAAAAAAAAAAAATGTGCTTTTTTATACAGTAGGAGTACTACTTGGCTATAAAGAAGGAAAAACTGGAGACATTTCTAGGTAAATGGGTGCACCTTGAGGCCATACTTTTAAGTAAAATAAATCATTCACATATATGTGACTATGACATTGTTTATCTAGTTAAGAAACCAAAAGTTTAAATAAGGACCAAAGTTTATAATAGGTATTGCAAAATATGCAGAAATTGTTGAAAGAAGGGGAAATTACAGAGGGGGAAGAGGAAAGGAAGGAAAGGAAAAGAAAAAAAGACAAAAGAAAAATTCAATGGAAACAAATCTGTGAAAATAAGGTGGGGAAGAGGGGTTGAAGGGAGGAGAAGGGATTGGGGAAAAAAGAATAAAGATGTATCAGGTACAGGTACAAATTCCCTATGATGAATATGATAATAATGTATAACTAAATTGTACTAATAAACAATAACATTTAAAAAGTTATCTAATAGAATTCATTGGAAATTTTATTAAAATTGGAAGTAATTATGACAGAAAATCTTTGGTAGTTGTAATTTATAAATTACACATTTTTTTCAGTTCATGTAATAAAACTGTAGATACACCATTGCATTTATTAGGCAGAACAATTTTAAATCATGAAAACTCAGGAAGTTATGGAACTTTGAATTAATCCATTGACATGTCAGAATGCAATGAAGGAGTTATAAATTATTAAATGTTATTATCCTAATAATACTATAAATCCAATGTGAATAACAAAAGTTTGTCTCCTCCAACACTATGTATGTGCCTCCCTTTAATATAAGATTTAAATAAGTCAGTATGATGATGCTGGCACATTTAAGAAATATTTGATTTCCAAACCAAATATTGAGGAATATTTTTTAATTTTCCCAGCTTAGTTAATTTCAAGATAGAAAGACACTAGGTATAGAGTGGTAAAATGTGTGTCTCACAAAGGAAATAATGAATTTTACAGTAAATTTACTGACAAGTACGTTAAGTTCAATGTCCCATAAGCAAAATTTCTATACTCCATTTACGCAAATGTTAAAATAGTGTTTGATTTGAGTGTACTTTATTGAGCTATTTTAATCTACGTATCCATTATCTGAATTTCATAATAATTCTGCGAGGTAATAATTTCAATCTTAAAAATGAGGAGATGAGATTTCCAGGGCCTTTTGTGATTGCTCAGGTCTCGGGTGAGTGAGCTGCTGAGATAAAGTGACCAGGAACCCTCCCCTGATTCCCAGCAGCGATTCTCAGCACCCAGGTGCACGGGGGAGCCGTCTGCATAACCACGTAATGCTTTAGGTTACTGTGTCTCAGCGGTTTTCGTATTAAGAAAATTCAAATGACAAGTAATTGCTAATTGTGCTTATGTGGTCATGGGTCATGAAATAGACTAATTAGTTAATTGGTGCCTTTAACACTTAGATGATTTTTAAAAATTGACACGGAACGCCTGGGGAGAGAAGAGTTAAATTAATAGATTCATCTTTATTTAAAAATCCATCTTAGTAATTATTCCTATGCACGATGCTTATATATTTCGGAAATCGTGAAAATCAAAGGCACGTGAGCATCCTGAGGAGAATGAAAGGATTGGGCAACCGCAGCCTCCAAACCTCCCGAGGAGCGGAAGGCGGCCTGCAGGCTGGGCCCTGCCCGAGGGCGGCACCGAGATGCTGTCCGGCTGTGCTCTCCCTAATGGTCACTTCTGTGCCAGAAGGCCTGAGGTACATGAGTTCCATGCAACTACTTGAAATTTCTTCAGAAAAATATGGATTCACTTATACCCAATATATCTGCAAAACCTATTGGAAGTGGTTGATGTTAAACGTTACATGAGGGTTCATAAAACTGAAGCAGAAAATAAAAGTCATAGATAGAAAGAATCACACAGGCCCAAAAGTGAGGACCGTACGCATTTAGAGTGCAGGTCTGAATTTCCTAGGCTTCACGAAAGCGAGGAGGACGTGAAGGGCCCCCCCGTCTAAAAGAATAATCGGTGGTAAAATACGTCCCCCGTGCAGTCCCGCAGCCCCTCATAGAGATGGAATTCAAGAGCCTGGAGGTTGGCTCAGTGGCTTTAGCGCCTGAGTTCAATCCCCGGTACTGGAAAAAAAAAATTCAGCAGAGATGGAATTCAATTGATACTAGCTAAGCAAATGCTATCAGGATGATTTGCTGGTAAGATTTGTAAATGCCGGAATTTCAAAGCAAAATAAAATTTATTCCGCCAAAAAATTAGTCATGTAAGTCGTACCCTTCGCTTCCTCGGTTTTAGGTAAGTTATGGAATCTTCTAGTCCACAGAGCGCATGCCCCGCACCCCCAGCCCTCACAGCCTGCCCCGGGCGCCGGACTCCTTCCTCGGGACCCCGCATGCACAGCTTAGCTCACGGCTGGCTTTCTGCATTCGTGCTTTTGCAGAAGTTGTGCTGCCCGTCACTGAGTTCCTTTCCTGTCTGCTCCCTCCCGACACTGACCTGTTCTTGTTCCCCCAGGAAGTGCCCCTCCCCGCGACCCCAGTCTTCACAGCGCTAGGACCCCGGCCTGCACGCACTCTACGGGTTTGCGGAGAGCACGACTGAGTGGCTGACGTCCAGCACAGACTCTGGCTTACCTGGGAGTCTGTTAATATTTCTTTGAAAAATAAATGAACAAGCCTGAACAGGAATTTTTTTTCTTCATGGTAAATTGTAACCAAAAAAAAAAAAAAATCGTGAGATTGATCTTGACACTGAGGTATCAGAGTCATAGTAAAAGTATAATTGATGAGTTTTACAAAGATGTAAAAGCAATCTTCAAATATCCTAATTTCATAAACGTTCTCTAAAATCTGAGGTACTAATTATAAAAGCAAGGACGGTGTTCTTGCTAGGAACCAAAAGGATGAATATTTAGAATATAACTTTACAGAGATTCAACCAATCCTAAGCAGAGAACCTGACATAGCTATAGCAGGGAGTAGATGTCAATGATTGCAATTTTCTCTCTTAAATATTACTGTGCTTTTAATGCCCAAAGTCATTCCCTAGACTGTAGGACGCTTTTAGTGTCTTCCATTGCTGTATCAGGAAAAATGTTTAGCAGACTTACAAACACTTTGAACTTTCGTTGCAAGATTTAGAAAGCCAAATCAGTGCCCTTGACCTCAAATACCTACATGTGGGAGTTACCCATAAATCTATTAAAGCTTTTTTGAGAAACTCTCATTAATAATGAATGGAGTACGCCAGTTCTACAGAAATGGTTTTAGAAAGGTTAATGAAAATATTGTCCTTAAGAAGCATTCTCATGCAAGAATGGGTAATCCTACATTCAGAGCCTTCTTCTTCCCCACAGTTTTATACCACAGAGCTCTGAAATGATTATTCAACCTCAATTTGTTTTTCTTCACATAAAGCCAGCTTCCTCAGACTTACAGAATACATCCCAAGGACTACCTGACTTTGAACTTGAGTGTGTCTGCCAGAAGAATTTAACTACCAAGTCTTTCCACAAGTAACTGCAGAACTTGGCTCATTTTGTAAAATTATTTAAAAAGGACTATTGAGTTAAGTAAAATATCTAACAAAAACATCTGGGTTTCTGTAGAACTTATATGTTTTATCCTGATGAGCGAGATAAGTCAGTTTCTGAGGTCATGATAAAATAATATCAGCAATCCAAAAGAGGTGGCTGTATTCCAGTCTATTATGGTGAGAGGGAAGAAGTGGGGCTTATTTAAAACAGTAGCAGGTCATAAGAGGCTCAAACTGCTCAGAATTATGCCATGAGAAATTATTCTTTGTTGTGCATTGAGAATGCATTTGCCTGCCTTTGCTCTTGAAATAATTTCAAATTTCTATGGTGCAGAAATATCAGAGATCAATTTTAAGCTCATTTAGTTTACATCGAAGTGGATTTTTTCATCATTTCAAAGATTTTTGATAGATCAATTAATTAAGGTTGCAATTTTACAAAGATAGCCCAGCACAGAATAACACAAAACTTCCCATAGCAGGGAAAATATTGCCTGAAATTGACTCACCCCAATATAAAGCAAATCTGCATTTGCTTTTAGAAAAAAATAAAATAAATGTATGAATAGAAAAGAATATTTGAAAATTTGTGAATCATTGATGTAGAAGGAATGGAATGTTAACCTTTAAAAAATACCAAGCTCTGCCATTTCTGCCATTTCTCTCCCACCATTCATCCTGCCACTCACTTTTACCACATACCCAGCCCCACCACGGGGCCGCCAGGTTTAATAAAGGCGATTCATGCAGCCTGTGTCTGCGTATCAGTGGTGTAAACACGAAACATGTCAGTTCATTTGATATTTATGACAACCCTATGAGACTGGTGCAGTATTATCACTACTCTTAAAAGAAAGAAACTGAGGCAAGAAGTTGGAATTTGCTGACGGTCTGGATCGAGTGCATTCAGGAGCCATTCTGCCACACGGACGGTGCAGCAGCAGGGATTTCCGGGTCACACGCAGAGCAGGGTGGCCAGGGAGTCGGGGCCACACACCGTGCAGGTGGGGCCGGGGAGCTGAGCGCCGGACCTTGGCCTTCTCCTTGCACGGCAGGGATGCCCACCGGCCCCTACGGTGACACTGAGCCGCTCCCCCCGTACACCTTAGATACCCGGGCCTGCGCTTTCCCCTCCACTGACCAGCCTCTTTATTTAGTATTACTTTATCAAACTGCATCACTACTGCATGCGTTCCGAATCCGGGCACATGAGAGCAGTGGCCTCTGCACAGCAAGAAGCCTCGACACGAGGTCCGGTCCCTCTTTCATAACATGGTACGCTCCCTTAACGGGAATTCAGCTTTCTCTCCTCGACATCCCAGTCTTTTCCCTGAGAATACTCCCATAGCCATATTGTACTCTCAGGTGTCAAAGGTACACGCACACACAGACACACATGCAATGTGCGTATAATTATATGTAATTACCATTAAATATAAACTCTGAGACTTTTTTGTTCATTTTTTAGGTAAAAACTCACCATAGCAATTGTTGCTGTTGTTCAATATTTTTAGATGTCATAACTTATTTCAGTACTTATCAACACAAGAGATGACCAGTCAAATGGAATAGATGTTTATTCTCTGAGTGCACATATAGGGAATAATGTTTAGAGAAAGGCAACAGGTAACTATGCAACTCATCTTTTCAAATAATACACTAAATCATAGGGTGTTAATAATTGAGTTTTTCTAAATTTCCAAGCAATGAAATTAGTAAAAAGTTAAAATTAATACAAAATTTACTATGGAGCAGATGAATTTTAGGGTCTTATTTTTAAATATCAAAAAGTACTGAGAAACAGTTTACCTAAAAAACTCCCCCAAAAAGACAAATTGTGCCAATATCAATTTGTTATCTTAGCACACTTAATAAGCAAATTGAAGTGCTGCAGAATTAACATAATCAATGTTATACAATCAATAACAAAAACAGAGAAAACCACTGACTGAACCTTGCCGTGACCGATTTATTCCCATCACTGTGACACAATCGCATCGGTTTTCCAACAGTTTCCTCCTGACAGGTGCTCTGAGAACATGAAATAATCCATCTAAGGCCATGCAGTAACATTTCACCTCACTACCTTTGAATTAAAAATGTTTATGATCTTCCTCTAACTCCCTGCAAAGAAGAAAGATTTACTTCCTAAAACGTATTACACTGAGGTTATGCAAAATAATAATCCAAAGATCTCAGACCCTTTGAATGTGCATAGTGAAGATATTTTTCAATGATCATTGGTACTTAACAATTGAGTCATGTCTATACAATCTCTTTCTTTAGAAATGCACATTATTGGAACGTGTGATTAATCCATTTAAATCAGGGCATCTTATTAATAAGGAAAAACTCATTTCAATACAAATACTTAGTCTATGTGTAAAACTACAAAAAAATTTACAAGTACACAAATGTCGGCTTAAATACAGCCTCCCATTTGTATTTGGAAGGTTTTGTTGTACATACAGCAAATGTAAATTGTTATTCCTAGGAACTTGGCAAACAGCAAACAGTTAACGAACCATAAAGCAGGAAAATTGTGGTTCTTCAAGATCAATAAAAATTTCCAAGAGTTCTGTTAAAAAGGATATCTATGTCAGGCATGGTAGCACATGCCTGTAATTCGAGTACTTGGGAAGATGAGGCAGGAGGATCACTGTGAGTTGGTGGTCAACAGTTATTTTAATATCTTATCCAAGTAGAAATCCATTTGGAATATGTAATCCAAAATCCTTGAAATATTAGAATTATATAATGCACATAACAAGTACATAATTTAAAATTGCAAATAAGGTAAATGTTGAAATAGATGTGATTTTCAAAATACATGTAGTTTTGTATTTCTATTACTTGTCAATTTAAATCCTGCCATTACAGTTTTGAAATAATGAGTATGATGGTTACTGCATACTTCCTAATTTCTCCTTTCGGTATAAAGTTGAAGTCTGGAGGCAGCTATGTGACACGCTCAGCATTCCACTCATTGCAGGGACCATAGAGCTGCCAGGACCTCGGTCAGGCCTTAGTCCCCGGCTCCACTCACTGGTGTCCCACAGAGTCGGAACCTTTTGTGTTCTGGCTAATATAACTTGTCATGCAAGCTACTGAATGTAGTTACTTCACATTTATCTTCATTTGTTATAAACGTGCGCTACAAAGTTAAACAGCAAAAATTGAATCTGCCTATTGGCTAAGGAATAAAACTAAGTTAATTTGTTGCAGCATTGACAATTGAGTCTTCTTTATTTGCTCAACAGGAAAACATACACTTTGTCTCTGATATATGATGTTCTGAGGAGAAAAAGAAAAAATGATTAAATTTTGCTAAATTCTACTTACTTATGTGCATCATTTTATTAAATTTATTTCCATTACCAAAATTATTTGATTCCATGTGACCTCTTTCCTTCACCTGATTTTCAAGCTCTCTTTTTAAAAAAACCAAGCATTACTGGCTAAGTAATGTCTGCATCCATCTTAACCCTGTGGTAGACCAAAATGAGTTTTCCTGATGATGCCATGACTTTGCAAAGGGTGTGCATTTTAGAGATCTGAGTAGGTGATCAAACTACAAGAAGTAGCACGTAATCCATGTTGCTTAGTAGCTGGGATTTATTTAACCTGTTACCATTGACATTACACAGCAAGACTAGAGTGCTGAAAGTTGAATGCACAATTTTTTTTTTTTAAGAAAGAAGAGATTAGAGTGCTATAAAGCTCTTTGAGAACAGGGGATTTTGCATGAGGTACCAAGAGGTGCAGAAAAGTCATGCACTTAAGGACATACGAAGACTGACATCACAGAGAAGGCAAATAAATAAGAGGTGGGGGACATATGCGGATTACTCTGGCTTACCTGAAAAAGTACACTTAAGCCAGGTTCCTAAAGTGGTGGAAAAGTCTTAATCTTGAGAGGGTGTAATACATCCCCATCACACAAGCACTACCCAATACACACATCCCGCTGTAGAGTAAGACTGAAACCAGTCCAACCAGACTGCTGTCGACTCAAACACAGCACACTTTGCAACCATGAACACTGATTAAAACAATTTTGTTGGTCTATGCCAAGGTGAAGAGATTTGAAAAGAATGTCACAGTGAGAAAATCTGTGAGTCTCTATGATTGAAGTGTCAATAGATCTGTTGAAAAGAATTTTGGGAAGTAAAGTTGGATATACCAGCTGTGTGATTACTAAATCAGTTCACTGATTGGTTTGGCCCCACCCTTAGCCAGGTAGCCTAGATGGGATACAAACAGGACAGAAAAAACCTGCTAAGGTCCCTTGCTTGCTTTGCTACCTTTTGCCCACCATGAACTCTTCCACCTTTGTGATTCCCCTCTGCTATGCCACCCTGCCTTGCAGTCAGCTGACTGTGTCCTGAAATCTCTATGAACTGTGAACCAAATAAACCTTTCCCCTTTTAACTTTGAGTGTCTGGTGTTTTTGTCTCAGGAATGAGAAAAATAACTGAGACAGAGGGTTTTAAATGCAATAGGAACTGTGATCAGTTTTCCAACACAGATGATTCAATAAACCCAGAAGAGTTTACAGCTTAGGAGATCGGATGTAAGCCTGCTGGTGCAGAGAGAGGAAAGGATGAAGACGATTTGAATGAGAGACTAACTGTTCTCAAGAAAATGAAGGTGTAAGAATGAAAAGAGTCTGAGTAGCTGAGGCTTCCTTACACGGACCTGTGTGAAGGAGGAAGAGGCATCTACCGGTCTGTAAGAGCAGGAGCTGCTTGGGTTCCAGAATCTCTAAGGTTTATTAGATTTGCTCTACATCATTTTCTTCTTCTTTAAAATCTTATATTAATGATTTAGTAAGCATCTTATAGGATGAGATGAGAATCAAACGATGTAAAATATATACAATCACTTAGAAAATTACTAACTTAACAAATGCTAACAACAGCTATTTTTGTAAAAGATAAAACACGAGCGATGAATGAAATATGAACGATGTCCTACTTTAAAGTGACAGGAGATAAAAATACTGTCACGAAGCAAGCTAGAGAAGGCAAGTGTCTGATTAAAGTGGCTGTGCATTTCTCTCCCTTTGACTTTCCTTCCCGCTGTCCCCAAGGCAAAGCATGGTGCATCTGGTCTCCCTTGTCGCTCATCGTCTCCGTGTCCCGACTAAAGGAACTTCTTTCCGGGGCCTGTGTGGATGCCAGTCATCACCGTGCTTGTTTATCCCCCCTCAAATACTTACAGCTGCTTTGTTTCATTCCTCTTTTTCCTTTCCCTTGTCAAAACAATTACTAGGATTTATTATTTCTGAAAACGAACAGGCAAACAAAACACCTCCATTGGTCACTCTTGCACACTCGCAGTTTCACATCTGAGACCCAGGTGTCACACCTGCCATGGTGAGGAGCCCCACGTCTGGTCAGGTTTTCCTGTCTGCTCCAGGTGCCCACTGCGAGCTCTCACACACGTGTCAGCTCTCTGCCTGTAGCTTCAGGACAATCTGCTCCCCTGTCACACTTCTAACTTCAGTGTTTTCTTCTGTTTTACCTTTAACACCTCCATGCTCTGCGCACCGCACTTTTATTAGTAGGTCTCTTATTACCCTGAAATAACGCTGGAGCCCTCTGTACCATGTGACCACCAGAGGCTTTGTGCCCACATAAGGCCTTAACCTTCTCAGATTTTTTAAATCAAAGAAAAACAATTTTTTCTAATATAATTAAAAATCATGTAGTATAATTTTAGAAGAAAATTACTAGCAATCAAAAATACCTTAAGATATGTTTGATTTTGTGAAAGCTTACAGCAATGAACAATGCAATTCCTTTGAAAATGGCAACACCAAGCAATAGTGATCCAAAAAGGCTTTAAAATGATTTCTCAATAATGACATAAGAAAATATACAATAAATCAAAAAGTGGAGAATTTTTTAAGGAGAAAACTCTTCTTAGAATTGACATCAGTTTATATAATAAAACGAGGCAATACAGAGATATTCATGTTATCCACAGAATGAGGAAAGAGAATCAAGTCAGGGCCTTTGTGTTTTAAAAAATTAACTACTGGGTTTGCAACATACAAGGCAAAGCTTTTACTCATTTATAGGTAATTAAATAGAAAGAAAGAAGTATGGAAGCTTTTTGATATTTTCATGACTTTTTAGTTATGATCTAATTCTAATTTTTAATTCCAAAGAGATATTCCATGATATCATTTAATACTAAGAAAAAATTCTCGCTAAATGTTCAATTTTTAAAAATATCTCCTGTATCAGGTTACAAAAGCAAAGAATTAAACAGAAATTCACACTTCATTTAAATAATATATACCATGTTTTCCTGGCTTTGGGCACCTTACTGCTCAGAACACATATTTTATTCACTTTGTGTTTCTCAGGGCCTTGATTAAGATGAATGTTGAATAAATGTGTGAATGAATTATTATCAAATAATGAAAGGTACTTCTAGAGGGAAAAAGGTCTTAGTGAGAAGAGTAACTTCTGAAAGAACAAGTTGTGTTTATATGTGTTTTTCCAGTTGACATTTTCTAAATAGTGAGGAAAAATAAATATCTAAGACTCAGAAATTATATTATTAAAACTTGTGGTGGAAATTTGAGGTATTGAAATGGTCAATTTAGTTGAAATTCTTTGTTAACGAAAATGATGGAGTCATTAATGATTAATGGCATACAAATAACTACGAGGAATCAGAAAGAAAGCATTGAATGTCTGGCTGTACTTATGCATTATCTACACCACTCATTTCGATTTGCACAACATGACTTGACCCATCAAAAGCCATCATGTGGTTATATAAAACTAGAAAAGAAGGCAAAAGCCACCAAGTAGAGAAATGGTCTTGTTTGCTTAACTTCTGTCATTTATTTTTCTCTTGATGACATGTAATTTAGGAGATCTTCTAATCTAAAATACCTTCTCACTTAAATTCTGGTCTGTTTAATAATTTTGTTCTTTAAATTCTAATTCAAGACCCAACTTTCTTGGTTATCGAAGCACAAGTAATTCTAAACTACTATCACCTGCCAGGCTCAGCTCAAGATCCTCATAAGGGTTGTGATTTAATGACATATGACTGTGAATCAAAAACAAAAGCTAGCATAGACAAAGAACCTAAGAAAACTTCTGAGATGTTGTCTGGACTAAAACTCCCCAGTACCATGGAAAATTTCATCCCCAGCCATACATATCATCGCACATGATCTCCTTTAACCCATACCACAGTGAATAGAATTTCTGAGCAATCTGCTGTTTCTTAAATCAGTATTAAAATGGTATGAACTTTTTCTCAAGTATCCAGACAGGTAGGCCAAATGCTTATGCTGCACTACAAGTGACAATGATTTATGACTATGCTACCTAAATCATACCAGGTTTAACCAATTTTAAGCAGTTACAGAACAATCAACACTTTTATCTTAGAGATTGACATATTTATCAAGAGCATCTGCATGCATTAAGCATATTTGATTATTTGATGTTTATAACTCTTGTGTAATGAAACTAGTCAATTTGGTTGGCAAGGAGAACCAAAGAAGTCAAAAACTATGACATTCATGAGGTGTAAAACAGAACCAAGATTTGAGGCTATATATTCCAAAGCTGAGAGCATTGTTCCTCACGATTCTTCATTACACCAGGCAGAATTAGGAACTCTGAGAGGAAATGCGACACATAGAAACAAACCATAGGTACAAACAGGTTTATTCATCTACTTACAAGTTCATTTATTCACTAATGTAAGAATAATGTACTTTATTTGGTTTTAATTAAGTGCCCGCTATGATGGAAGGAGTACATTAAAAGAATTTATAGTAAAGTGGAGAGACAAAAAGCAGAGATATACACAGCTAGGTGATGCACAATACAGGAAAGATGAACACATTCTCGGAAGCAATACATTTTTCCTGGGAAATCAGAAAAGATTTATCAGAAGAACTAGGTAGTAAAAGTCTAAGGGTGAATATCTCAAGTATTTAAACTCTGGAAAATAATGAATTCATGGAGCTTTGGATCAGGTTGAGTGCCATTATCAAAATTCCATTGAATAAACCATTTCAGTTGCTCTGTGGAAAATAATTTGAGGAAAGACACGCAGAGATAGAAGTCAATCCCAAGAAACCAGGTGAAGAAGCATTTTCCTACTCTAGGATGGTAAAGAGAGAATGGACAGAAATCTACTCAACTTGGAAGTGTATTCTCACATAGAATGCAGAAATCATGGTTACCTGTTTTTCTGGGTACTGTGGGAATAAGAAAATCATTCAGCTGCACTATATTCTGAGAGATTTTTCTCGGTCATCTGTTTCACAAAACAAGCTGCAGTAAAGTGCTCCTCCAGGGCCTGTTGATATCTTTGGCAATTGCGGACTCCCGGAGCACTGGGTTTTCACTGTAGGTCCTATGTGGTGTGGAGGAGACGATTCTGGAAAGAAGGAAACACTTGCTTTATCCCAGTGTCTCTTGGCAGATACAGAGAAAAAACATGAAGCTTCAGTGAAGAGAGAAGGGAAGTTATGTCTAGTCTTCCTTGTTGTAAACTGGATTCCAGTCTGAACAGTGATACCTAATTCAGTGAAGGTAGAATGCAATGGAATAAACAATCTCCTTTCAAAACTAATTTTACAAATGGAAGCAGAGAATCGCGGGTGATTGGAGGCAACTTACTGGTGTGGAAAGAGTGCACAAGGTTAGGAAGATTCTGAAAAATGATCCATGTGCAGAGTACTTAATAATATTTCTTTTTAATGGAGCATTGCTCTATTTAGACAAATATTCTACATTTCTACAAAAAGTGACTTTTTACTTTCAACATTAGCATTTAATCTTCTTGTGATTTAGTCAATATTTGGCTTTTGCTTGTCCTTATTTATAATGCTGCCTCCCTTTTTTAGCTGTGAGCAGATTTTCCCTTTTTATAGGCTTCTGGGAAGTCACATTAGACTATTTCTTACATTGAATTATTTTGATTCTCAGCTCTCCTGTTTAGTTTTTATATTCCTATTTATACTTTATGTTTCTTTACAGTCATACCTGCTGTAGTCTGCTACCTTATCAGTTGTTTAACACTGAGTACATAAGAGTTTCTAAATCACAAATAAACATTAAAAACAAAAAGAAAACAAAGTCCTCTCCTTTTTTTTCCCTATCAGTTCTCCAAGTAGCTCTGTTCTCCAGGCACAGATGAACTAACCTGCATTCATTCATATTAATAGGAATGGCAAGTTAAGAATTCTTCACATGTTCAAGTATAGCTTATTTTTTTTCCATGGCAGTAACATTATAGGTTTACAAAACAAGATGATAGGAACTTGACAATGGTTGCAATAATGGGTATCGTTACCTTCAACACGGTTGTTTACATTAACAGACACAGACATGCAAAATTGATCTAATCATATGAGTATCAACCATTCTTTCTCAACAACTAATACTTTCAGCAGTATAGTCATTTTAGCTATCTTACGTACACATATATACAGATTTATGTCTTTTTCCTTTTTCCTTCCTTCTTTCCTCCTTTTCCCTTTCCCAATTACTTTTGCTCTTTGAGCAGTTTCTTACCCTTACACAGTATTTATTGTAGATTTTGGATCATATATACTGTTTCAGTTTCTTACATTAGGGGGACAATACAGTACTTACACTTGTGAGTTTGATTTACCTCACTTATGAGTATGATCTAAAGCCGCGTCCATTTACTTGTAAAAGTCGCAATGCAATCTTTCTTGATAGCTGAATAGTACTCCATTGTATAAAACTACCACAGGCTTAAGTGCCTGTCTAGTAGATGCAAGGTTGTGAGTTCAATCCTGGTGCCACAAAATATATATTTTTTTTTCTAAGAGTCCTTCCAATGTCTTAGTACTGTGACTTTACTAGAACACAGAATACATTCTTTCCATTCTGTTTCATACTGTCCGTCCCTAGGAATTGCTTTAGGTGGAAGAGGCACAGAAAAGCTCGACATGACCAGTGTCAGTTTCTCCCCTTGCTCTGTCTCTGCACTCGGCCAACAGCCCCGATTCCTTCAGCTTGCTCGGCATCACTTCTTCATGTGCATCGGCCTCTGAGCACCCGATGGACTCACTCCACCTCCACACCTGCATCCCAGCTGCAGGCTTTGAAATATCTCCCAGGGTGGACTTAATTGCCCTTTACACTTACCCAGCACCTCATGCGTTCCTCCAACTAGTATTTAGGAGTAATTCTTGCTTTGTCATAATTGAATTTCAGGCTTTTTAAACAGAGAGGCAATGAAATTTATTGCCCAGACCAAAAAAGTCTGGTTCTAAACAAATTCAAAAGAAATCAAACACAAGAGCAGGCATGAAGGAGATTTTCATGGCTCCATCAACAACGAAAGGAGCTTCTCCACCTTTGTAGGTGCTGCATGTCAAATGGCCAGCTCAGTTTCAAGCATAAAATAAACTCTCATGTGAAGTTTCCAACAGCTATACAAATCATTTAACAACATTCCTTACAGAGATCTCTAGGATTTAGATTATAAAAATATGACCTTTAGGCACTGACTCTCCCGCTTAACAATGCTTACCAACTTCTGGTCACACCCTCCAGTTTCCCGTTTCTGAGGTGAGGGTGACTCAAATCTTAAGTAATACATAAGAAGATTCATTTGTAAAAAATATGGATCATATTTATACCAAAACAAGTAATACACAAATTGTAATCGCCTTCAAAAATGTTAGTATTTCTCTGATATAGCTTTTTTTGTTTTTTTTTTGGAATGGGGCTCGAACTCATGACGTCATTCTTGCTCGTCAGGAGGCGCTTGTGCAGCTGGGGTAAATCCCCAGCCCCTGGCCCAAATCCCCAGCCCCTGGCCCCTGCTTCTTTTCTCTTAATTACGGTGTTCTTTCCTATAATACAAAGATTTTGCATATTCCAAACTTGTGATTTTTTAACCTCTTGGCATTTTTGGAGGTGTGGAAATGAAACCCTGGGTCTCGCACACGCCAGAGAAGTGCTCTATCTCAGCTTCACCCCCAGCCCGAGAATTTGTAGCAGAGGTTAAGTAACATGTGTTATATAGATGTGTGCTTGGAGATTAAATTTCTTGTTTTCCCCCTTTGATGCTCGGGATCAAACTCAGGACTGACTGTTTGCCAAGAATTCTAACACTGAGTTACTTTCCCAGCCCTATCAGCAAATATTAATACTTGGCTTTTAGTTACTTGTACAAGAAATCTGCAGTACAGACTCATCTTTATGTACTTATTTATTATTAAGAATACCAGTTCTGCTTATAAATTATGTCTGTGAAACACTAGATATGCAATATCAGGCACCATGTTTAGGTTATCTCTAGTTACTAACTTCCTAGTATGTAAAGACAGAATAGCGGTTCTTATCCAATGAGGTAATTTATGATTATTAAATCATCTGCTAAATGTGAAGTCAGTTTGTAAGTATTTAGACCAGTAAATATTTTCCTCTAGATATGATTTAAACAAACTATAAATAAAATATAAAACTCTTTTCATTATCTTCTGGAATCTAGCATATTACTTCTAAAAAGTCAAAAATTCCTCTTAGGACTGTGACTCAGTTTATTGTCAAGGAGACAATAATTGCATCCAATCTAATTTCTGTCAGGTAAATGTTTGCTTTCGATAATTTAACAATTCTCTTCCAGAGTAAAGTTTTGTTAGACATATTCTGTAATTATTTGGAGAGTTCAATTTTGCTTTGCTATTTTTATTGTAGGAAAGTGAAGCTTTGTATATAATAAAAAATGTACTCTACGTAGAAGTTCTTAAATGAATTTGCATTCTCCCAAGTCCTGCTGTTTGACTGCATTTCTAACATTAATGCTAATCTCAGTTCCCAACATTTTAGTCATTAATATTCTGAAAAAAATCTAAGGAGTACTGTTGCTTTTCCAACATTTATAAATCTTTCATCTGTCTAGTGACTTCATTACTAGTAATTCTGCACACTTTGCTGCAGTGGGTTGAATTTTAAAAAGCCCTTGTACTAATATTCCTTGTAATCTTATGACTTGAAGCAGTCACATCTTGATTGGAATGCTGGAAATACACACATACCACACAGCAGAGGTTTCTGTCATCATTAATCACAAAGCAGATAAAAGCATAAATATCTGCACTCCAGGTTGTAGGAATTCACCTTTGTTATCTATGAGAAAAATTGCTTTCAACGCTTATTGTAAAATACTGATTTGTGCAATAAAATTAGGCAGTTAGATATTACCTCCTATTTTTCAATCATCATGACATTTTTGCAGCAATTTAGTCACTGAAGGAAAGAAAAAAAATCTGTTCACTTGAGGGAAATCTTTAAAAATACATGGTATTAGTCCTAGAACATGGTAGGTACATAATACTTATGACTCCTGATTTTCAGTATTAGTATATTTTATTGTTATTTAGGGCTCTTATCACCTCTTTTTCTCTGCCTTCTCCTCGAGTTTGTCTTTTGTTCTTTTCCTTCTCCTCTCCTCCTTCCTTCTCCTTCTAACACACAGCTGCTCAGAAAAAGGAAAAGGACAGTACAACCCCCATTCACCATGAGGCCTTCACTCTCCCGGTACACCAACACTGACAGACCGCACACCACACGGATCAAAGCGGGCTCCGCAGTCTCCCTTCCTCCTGCCAGCAGGGAAGGTCTTCTACTTCCTTTCCTGATACCTCCAGGTTTCGGTGTTCTGGGGGGAAGGATGTAGGAGCTGGGTATTCAACCCAGGGCCTTCTCAATGAGCTACATCCCCAATACTTTCAACCCTTTGCATACTTTTCTTACTAAGTTGCTAAAGTTCGTAGCCTGGGCTTGAACTTGGATCCTCCTGCCTCAACGCGCCAGACCGCTATTTCAGGTATGCACACCGCATCCGGTTTCTGTTTCACCTTTGGTTTTCGTTTGTTCGTTTTGACGTTAGCTTTAACTTTGGCTTTGGCTTTGGCTTTGATTTTGGGTTTTTTGCTGTTGTTGTTATGGAGACAGTATGTAGCCCAGGTTGGCCTCAAATTAGTAGCGATCCTTCTGCTTCAGCCTCCCATGTGCTGAGATTATAGGTGTGCTCCACCACGCCCGGTTGCATCCAGTTTCATCTCTTGATTCTTTTTCTTGTGCTGTTCTTTAGCTTGTTGGGTAAGATCTTTTGATCATAATACCATATCTCCCTTGGCATGTGTGGTACTACTTTTTTGAACACCTTGCCTGGGTCAAGTTCCCTATGTAGCAATTCAACCAGCATCCAGGATTGCTACTTTCATAGGAAGGAAGGATAATTATTGTGCACTTTTCACTCATACTTTCAGTCATGCTACAGAGGATCATACATTTAAGCACATGAACAAATGTTCCAGCAATTAATAAAATTCTCTGAAAAACACATTAGTTTTGATGTGAATTGTTTTGCTGGAAGTTTGCCTGCTTAGACCCCCCAGCCTCAGCTAGAGGCATTGCAGGTACAGTCTTCATTGGGGAGGACTCTTCATGAATCATGTATGCTATAAAGATTAGTTGTAAATCCACAGTATGTGATTGGGAAAAAAATCTCTAATGCTAGAAACCAAGTCTTGAAAATTCTAATGAGTGAACAAATCTTCATACTGGTTCATATTATGCCTTATTAATTAGCAATTTTTAAAAGCCACAAGAGCATTAATTAATCATAATCAGTCGATCTAAAATGATAGAAGAAACAAGACATTAACAAATACTTTTTAAAAAATCATCAAATAGATTTTATATTAGAACTGCTTTGGCAGATTTTCACATTTCCAATATGAGAATATTTCTTCTATGTTGAATAAATTGTAAATGAATTTACTTAAATTTTAGAAATATTATGCACATTTATATGTTAATACACACACATAAACAGGCATATGGAAAAGCATATGTGTACACAAAATACATTTAGTTATCTGTCCATCAAATATTGTAAATTTGAATTGGCAAGCTCCTTAAATACAGTTGAATGTATTTAGCAGTGTTATAAAGTGAGGAGGTATATCTCCACAGTACGTGTACAATAATATAAATTTCAGTAAAAAGAGTGAGCTTATTTTCTTAAGTTACAACTTCCCTAATTTCTTTTTATATATGCTTTCTCATAAGCACATAGTATATGAGCACCGAAAATTAACAACAACAACAAAAACCTGGGTTCCTCACAGTTCTGCTTTTTGATGAAACAGTTTTTCTTTCATCATCCTTTTCCAACTACAGCATGCAAGTTTTAGTAGAACATGGTAGAAAATGTGATCTACTACATTAAAAATGAATTAAAGTATAGTAGCTATTGTACTCACATTGTCGGTCTTCGAAATTCTGTACCAGTTCTACTGCTTTGTTTTGGTTGACTTTGTTCTGTTATGTTCTGTTGTATTTTACTATCTTGAAAATAAAAAAAATTAAAAGAAATAGATTAATAATAGGAAATAACTTCTGAAGATTTACCATGTACTGGTCAGCTTCTAATTATTTTAAGAGCATTATCCTGCTAATTCTCCACCAAGTTTTTCAGTTTTAGCCTACAATTACAAAGAGGCACAAAAAGCATGACTATCTGAAGACTGATGCCAAAGCCCAAACACTTTGCCATGGGCACAAGGACAGAGATTAGAGCTTTAGCATGCTAACTACACGTGACCTCTACTGAGATCAATTTTTGGAAAGAAAACTTAAGCAGATGGAATAGTTCATCTTTAAAGATAACTTCTGTTTTCAAAAAAAAAAGACTGTAATAAATGAGATCAAATAATTTTCAGATAATTATGATGTGAAGAAACAAATAAGATGCTAAATGATATCATTTGAAGCCTAACGATCTTATATTTTGTATGTCTTCATATACTAAGAGGTAATGCAAATACTATAAAAGAGGCAATTATAATCATGTGATGGAATAGCTATTTCTAATATTAACCCGTGCTTATTTTATTTTACTTTTATTATTAATATCATGTCTCCTTGTTGTAATGCTATTTGTCCATATGAATTTCTATAAATTGCATTTGGGACCATTTCTAAGCCGATTTTCCGCTTTCCAATAATAGACCACAGTAAATGTCTCTTTGTTTAATCTAATTATAATAGTCAGCAATATCAAAATAGCCCAGATGTTTCATGGTGCCTAACAATATGGATATTTTCTGTAAAACTTTGCTTTCCTATTTCACTTTATGGACTGTCCACACAGCAGCAGGGAACCCAGCAGCCAGCATAGAATGCCTGACTCTGGCACCCGGACAGCCTGAAGCCCATGCACACACAAGCCAAACGTGATGTTTGTTCCCTCCTTGACACCACCCTGTTTCCTCGGGGCATGGCTAAAATCAAAGTGTTTCAGTTACTTTCTCATTGCTGAGGTTGGGGCACTATACTGAAGCCTACAGCCTAAAGGAGGAAAAGCTTATTTTGAAGGATTCAATCTATAGCCAGCTGGAGCCCAGGCAGGGCAACATGGCAGAGGGCAATGGGAGTGGAGGAACTGGCCATAGGAGTACAAGCAGGAAGCCAGAGCCGCGAGCCTTCCTTTCCCTTGTTATCCCATTCAGGCCACGAGCCTATTAGTTGGTGACATCCACATCCAGGGTGGGGACTCCCTCTTCGGTAAATTCATTGCATCATACCCGGATCTAAGCTAAATCAATCAGTGGACTAATCCAGTAATCACACACACACAATCCAGTTACCTACCAAAAGCTACAGCTCTAAATGAGTGAAGTTTGGGGGAAAGCATCTAAATACAAATCAAACACATGGAATTTAAAAAGTTCTCTGATGAATAATGCTGTGAATTGACAACGTAAAAAAGAAAGTCACTGTATTAAAAGAACTTTACATTGGAAGCTACAGTATTCTGAAAAAATAGATCAAAGAAGATATCAGAAAACAGAAAGATATCTTTGTTCTTGGGTAGGAAGAATGAATATAGTGAAAATGGTCATACTTCTAAAATTAATCTACAAATTTTATGCAATTCCTATCAAAATACCAACAACATACCTCACAAAATTAAAGAAAAGTCATTTGTAACCAAAAAAGACCTAGAATAACAAAGGCAATTCTGGGCAAAAAAGGCAAGGCAGGGTGCATCACAATCCCTGACTTGAAATTATACTACAAAACTACTGCGATAAAAACAATTGTATTGGAAAGAAAAAGAAAAATAAAAGAAAACCAGACCCAAGGATCAATGAAACAGACTAGAAGAAGCAGAAACAACTCCAAACACACTCAGTCACCTTATCTTTGACAAAGGGACCGAGAATGCTCCTTGGAAAAAAAACAGCCTCTTCAGATAATAGTGCTGGAAAAACTGACTTTTTACATGCCAAAGACTAAAGCTAGGCCCATGTCTATCACCATGCACTAAACTAAAACTGAAATGGACCAAAGGCCTAAGTATTAAAACAGAAACACTAAATCAACTGGAAGATAGAGTAGGTAGCACTTTTGAAGATAGTGGTGTAGACAAAGTCTTCATGAATAGAATTCTAATCACAGAAGAAATAATACAAAAAGTCAACAAATGCAATTTCATCTTATTAAAGAGCTATTGAACAGTAAAAAAAAAAATCCACCTACAGACTTAAGAGTCAACCCCCAGAGTGAGAAAGTCTCCCGTACATTAATTATATTTTCTTTTTCAGAAATAGGTCAAACACTTTCATAATCTCAGGTATTAAAATTAAATCATTCATAACCAAATTGATCTTATTTCTCCTGATCATAATAAAAATAACTTTTTGTGCAAATAGTAAGACTGAAAATAGAGATACCATGAGTAGTTAATGGTGGTTTCAAGTTTATGTCAAACTGGAACCTGTAAAACAATGGGTCTATGGTCTGTACAATGTATCCTAGAAAAACTGAGACATGGCTAAATGTTCACTTCCCCTGAGGCTTGGACCTAACTTTATGTTTCTCCTGTTTTAACTTGCAGCATTTAAACGTGGTATGTATACCATATGTTGAGGCAAATCAAAAATCATTTCCATTACTACTTCACAATCTTATTTAGGAATAAATGATATAGATTTACTGATTTATACATACGCTTTCTGCAAAATGAAAGTAAGACTTACAAAACTGAAGTTATTTATAATAATCTACTTTAAAATATCATATTTTTAAAATGAGAAATCAAAAATTAAGGTTTAATAACAGCATATTCTCTTCTTTTAGTTTTAATATATTTATGTTAATGTGAATAATAATTCCATCAGGATATTTCACTGATGCTTTATATACATTAAATAGGTATTAATTATAAACACTATGTTCATGATCCAATTGTGGTACTGAAGAAAATCATTTATATTGGAAAACAGTTGTAGCTTTCTACAACTTTATTTTTTCCAAAGATTTATGTATCATTAGTATCTCACAATTGGTTTTTCTTTTCGTCCTTTTGGTTTTGTCTGTCTATTATGATATCAGGTGAAGGATAAGCAGTTCATGTAGTAACAAACATTCTGACAATAGTACTCTGCTACATAAAATGGTGCCTCTAATTAAATTCTGTCTGCTGTTTTTCTTCAAAATCTCCTGTCTGCTTAATGTGCACAGAAATGTGAAAGTAAACCTTTCTCAATTGACAATGACCAATGCATTCACAAATACTGAATATCCTTTTAATGATCCAAAATCTGGAAAACTTTTATATGACTTTTTATTTAAGCTATTGTGAGATACATGGAGGAAACCTTGAACCAATCGCTGTGAAATTCTTAACTAGAATGATTATCCCAGCTCTGTAATTGATTATAGTGACCTGTATCCACTAGCGTATTCTCTAGGAAAAGATAAATTAGTGAAAATTGCAGCAGAATCTTCGTAAGGTGGATGAAAGAGCAAAGTCCACCTCCAGGGACTGCAGTCATCGCTTTGCCCAAATATGTCTCTTCTCAGGCTCCCAGCATTCATTAAGCCTGCGTGGAGTTGTGAAGTCAGCCAAGGACAGAGTTAGATGACCCTTCAGGGCTCCTCTGAGACCCCTTCTATTACTAAACATGGACGTTCAGTTCTATGCAGCATTGATGTTTGGGGCACGTGGTAATATTCCTTAGGAACAGCTTCCATGCAGCTCCTGGTGTGAGCTCAGACTCATTTGAACACACAGAGCACCTGCCTGCTGCTGTGCTAATGGGCAGTCAATTAAACAAGCGGATAACTGTGCCCAGTTGCTCTTGTCTATTTACCAATAAGTAGGTTTAATAAAAAATTTCTGACAATTGTTTGGATCGTGAAAACTTCAACATAATTGAAGAACAAAGTATGATTCAAAAACTCTCGAAAATTTCTGCAACTTTCTACTGTGTCAAACTTTGTTATTGGACAAATATGATCAAGCTAGTTGTAAAACAATCCAAGGTTCTGTACTGTACGTTATTTCTCTCACAGTTGATACTTTTGAAAATTAAAATATTATGAAATTGACTGAGATTTGGACTTAGACAAAACCACTAAATAATCACATCCTTGTTTTGACTGGCGCCAATCGAATCCTAACTCTCCCTATCATAAAATGTTGCATCAGCTCCAAGAATAAAGTGCTTGATGTTTCTCTTCTAAAATTTTAAAACACAAAACTCTCATAATTTTGATATGCATTGTGACTATACTTATTCACATTTCATTAAAATAAAAATGTAGTAACATGTATATGTATCATTTCCCCACAATGAATGCATTTATTGTATATCACAAACATATATAATAAAAAAGGAAAAATATTAGAAAGGTAAAATAGAAATATGATTTTCAAGACAGCTGTCCTTTCTTAAAAACCAGTATATAATTTGCTTTTGTGCACATCTCTCAAATTTTTCCTGAGTTTGCTGTTATATTTAAATATAAACAATAAATATTTATATAAATCTCATGCATATTTATAAATATGTGTTGACTAGTGAATTGCAAATATTGGAAATTTTCTGTCTCATTAACTCAGACACAATCGATCAATGTATATTACAGTGATACCTTGACTGATGAACTTAATTTGCTTAACAACTTTAGGAAAGAAGGCTGCATTTGTGTTTGTGTGATGAAGATGGCCAGTGGTCCTGTTTGTCACCCAATGGGGAATTTCCAAATGAATGGAAGAAAAATTTTGCCTAACACTTTTGTCTACAAACCAAGTTATCTGCAAACAGAAGTATTCAGGAACTGTAAGGTATCACTGTAATTTTTAAATTCATGGTGAATGTTTACTCTGAAGTTCTTCATTCTGGAGGAATTTAATAATCAGCATTCTTGATGTAACATACAGTGCTTCATTTGGTCAGTAGCAATTCTGAGGATCAGTGTTAGTCTTTCATAATCAATGAGAGGATTTTATAAGCAAAATTATTATAGGAAAATATAACAGAGTTCCTTGATTTTTGTTAGAACCCTGTTACCAAGATATTGAATAAATGATAGGGTTGGGAAGAGGAAAGATTTGATAATGTGTGTTTTTTACCACCTCAGTTTGGATCAGGGAAAGAGGAAGCAAGGTTTATGGTTGTCTGATGAGTGAAAAGGTAAATACATGACCAGCCCAGCTCCACAGTGACTAATGTCAATGACTTGCGGTGGAAATGCTTCCTATGAAAGTCTTCCCAACATCCCCACCATTCTTTCGGCTGAAGAGTGATACTCAAAATAACCTTGAACTGAATGTGCTGCTATTCTTTCTCAAGCATGTGCTCTGTCATGGTTAGGAAAAAGCAGTTCTCCTGTCACGGCTACTTAACTAATTCCCTTTCCCTACAGTTTCCCCCTAAGCAGAGGCCCTTTCAACCCAGGGTGCAGCCGGGATCTCGGCACTTCCCCCTCCTACTCTCTGACCTCGCCTGTATCTTCCTTTCTCTTTCCTAAATCGATAAGTTCTGCATCTACAAGAAGCATCTAATGTAGAAATAGCTCACATTTTGAATTTCTGCTTGAAAATTGTACTTAGGACACATTTTGTCATCACAGTCATGTTCAAATCTGGCCAGTTCATGATCCGTATTTGTCCTTTTGGGGTCCTTTCTCTTTCCTCAGAAGGCTAATTCCATAAATATTGCTAACGATATTTTACCTTCAAAATGTTTGCTACTTATTTACTCTTGAGAGTTTTTTTATCCTTAATCTGAAAGACAATACTCATGAAATTTTGTTGGCCCTAGTGCCCAGTGAAATTTGGGGCACTTGAATCAACACTGCCCTCTTGGTCAGAGCAAAGATGACTTTATAACACCATGGTACTGGTGGAAAAACAGACCTAGGGTCTACGGAACAGAATAGAAGGTACAGAAACAACTCCAAATGCACTCATCCTCACCTGATCTTTGACAAAGAGGCCAAACACATTCCCTGGAGGGAGGATCGACTCTTTAATAAATGGTGTTGGAAAAATTGGCTTTCTACATGCAGAAGACTAAAAGTAGACCGTGTCTATCATCACTACATGAAAATCAAAATGTTTCAAATATCTAAATACTAAAACAGGAACACTAAATCTGCTGGGCAGAGAAGACAGAATTCTAGAAGACATAGGTGAATACAAAGAATTTATGAACAAAACCTCAATCATAAAGAACTATCACAAAGAACCAAGAACTGCAATCTCATCTTACTAAATAGTTTTTGCACAGCAAAATATACCACCAACAGAGTGAAAAGACAATTCTCAGTGTAGGAAAAAAACTTATGCCAGCTGTTCTTCAGACAAAGGACTAATATCTAGAATATGTAAAGAAAAAAATCAGACCCTCCAAATTCAAAGACCCAATCCAAAAACAGTCATTTGAAATGAAAAAGACATCTCAGAAGAAGTACAAATGGAGCTGCTCTAGTGATTACTAAGTGTTTCTTAACCCAATGAAGTTAACAGATGATTAATGGTCTTAACTTCTTTCTCTATAATCATATCTTGGGCTCAGCCTTGACCGTGTAAGGAAAACTTACAAAATTTAAGGTCAGACTATAGTCAAATCTCCCTAAGTCTAAACAAGCCAGTAATTTACTCTGGAGTTCCCACTTTGTTCAAAACTGAAAGATCAAAATCTTGCTTCCTGACATTTATACATGATATAGTCATTAGAGCCTGCTGAGGTGCTGTTTTTGCAAAACCCTTAACTTTGCTGGATCAGGTTAAATTTACTGTGCTCTTAGGCCTGGATACAGCCAATATTTGACAGAGGAAATCTTTAAAGTAAATGAGGACTTCATGGAATTCCTTAATGTTCAGCAGTGTGTCCCACCTGTAAACAGATTGATCCTAAGCTGATATTTTCCAGCATGGTAGAAATTCTACAAGGGCATCATTTAAGACCTAATGATATTTTCTGGAGTCATAATTGTAGAAACTCAGTAGAGATACAATTCATGGCTCATTTTAGCCTCTACCAATGTGATGGTTAAGGTGGTTGCAAGGTGACTGAGTTTGGAATCTGCCCCAGTAACTGATGGAGCACACTTCTAGCATGGCCTTGCCCTGGCACTCTCTCCCTGCTGATTAGCTAAAATGCTTTGCACCTTCCTGCCCTTTCACCTTGATGCTTCGGCTTTGGACCCAGCCAATCACAGAATGAATATAAGAGCAACTTTAACCTCTGTACCTTTAAATTAACCTCTGCACCTTTAAATTACAAGGCACTGTGTCCCAGTGATGGGGAAGCTGGCTAATGCATCCAACCACCATGGTTAGAATGGTTTTTTTCTTCATATAGTAAAATTTAATGCCTTTGTGCTCAACAGCAGCATGTATACTAAAATTTAAGGTCCAAAGTTATGGACATTGGCTATTCTAAAAACCTCTATAAAATTGTAATGCATGTCTATATGTTATGACTAGGTGATAGATACCAGACTTTTAGAAAACACCTCATTGCCTTCCTGATTTAAATTTGAAATGAAATTAAAAAATACACAAACAGTAAAGCTTGTGAGATCACAGTACCAACCTCATTACCAATTAAGCTAATACTAATGATATCCCTTGCATTTGAAGGCAAGTAATGTAGCAAATACCTATCCAAAGAATCAGATAAGTTTACTCACTTGATAACAGGCCACACATAGTAAGAACAAACTTCACACAGAGACAGAGATTGCAGTCAAATCCATGGAGGAGCAGAGAAGAACCTGATCACTGAGAGCCATCAGAGAAATGCAAAGGAAAGAAAGAGCAATGACACCGCCTACTTAGCTTCTCATTCTAAGCTTGTGGATCACATAAATCACATCAGTGAGAAGTAAGTAGCAGGCTGGTGATCAGGAAGGAGTTTAAGAAAATACCACATGAAAGAAACCCCGCATGCTGATTATATAGCATTCTTCCAAATGCCAGCATTCCCCATTTTGTATTTCTTTTGCCTTAGTGTTTTCAATCCCATTCCTGTTGAACCATGTGCTTTAAGTGTTTTGCTCATCGAGGGAGGGACATCTGGTAACTCTTTCCTTCACTGTGCATATCTGTGTCCATACTTTTTCTTACATAATGGCTAATTTGCGATCATTATGTCCATTCATTTACATGTTGCTTATGGCTTTCTGCATGACAAAGACACAGTTAGCAGTTGAGGTCTACAATATATACTCTCTGATCTTTTACAGAAAATATCTGCTAACTTCTGTTCTGAAAATAGGAAGCATATCTTGTTCATATTCAGGTCAGCTCTAATGACTGACATAGTAAATTCTGATAAATTTGTTGACAGAATAGTTCAATGGCCCCATTTAGCTTTTTAATGGCAAAGATAGCTGGGTATTGACACTAGTGTAACTCTCATTTCTAGCTTAGAAGATAAGAAAACATTTCATTGGTAAGCAACAATGAATTTCATGCAGGTAGTGGTATATGAAAAGAAAATAGAGGAATCTTCAGATAAAAAAGTGGGTAGCTTCTCTTTATAATACTTTCTGTCTATCAGATGTTGGATTCCACACAGGTACAAATTGTAGGCAAAATTGATTTCCCGTAAACAGAACTCATAAAGCCCCAAAACCAGTATATGTACATGCAGTCAACTGGTATTAGATGAAGTTGACAAGAACATATGTTGAAGAAGAGACAGTCTTTTCAATAAATGGTTCTGGCAAATCTGAATATACCAAAGCTGAGAACCAGAACAATGAAACTGTTTCCCTTTCTGTCTGTCATGTCTGTCACTAACCATAAAACTAGACTAAAATTAACCAAAAATCTAAATGTAAAACCTAAAATGATGAAATTCCTACAGGAAAATATAGGGAAACCCTTCAAGACATTGATGAAAACAAAAAATTTTCAAATGGGACACAAAAATACATGCAACAAAAGTAAAATGAGAAAAACTGGTATTGCATCAAACTAAAGTTCCTGTAAATTAAAGGAACAAATTAATAGATATAACAGACAACATACAAAATAGGAGAGTATATTTGCAAACTATTCAACAAGGGTTTAATAGCCAGAATACATATGGTACTGAAAATTCTTAATGCCAAATCTCAAATAACCAAACTTCAAAACAAACTACAAATTTGTCTTTTTCAAAAGAAGACATATAAATGACCAGCAAGTATATGAAAACCATGTTCAGTGTCACAATCAGGAAAATGCAAATCAAAACACAGTGAGGTATTGCACCACCACAGTTAGAATAACTACTATCAAAAGGACAGAAAATGGCAAATACTGGCAAAAATACAAAAAAGGGGGAATGTTGGTAGGAATGCAAACTAGCATAATCAGTATACAAAGTAGTATGGAAAATACCTTAAAAACTAAAAAATAGGTCTACCATGTAATCAAACAACCCCACTTCTGGACATACTTTTATTTGTTTTTATGGTACCAGGTATCAAACTTTTGACCTCATGCCTGCCAGGCAGGTGTTGGTGCTGCTGAGCTAAATCCCTGACCCTAGATATACACTTTAAGATAATGAAGCCATTACATCAAGAGATTCCTGTAGCCCAGTGTTTACTGCAGCACTATCATGATAGACAAGATCTGGAGTCAACCACCATGTCCAATGGTGGTTGAACAGATGAGGGAAAATACAGCATATTTAGGCAGTAAAATAGCAAGATATGTTACCATAGCAATTTTGGATTACTGTCGACTTGTTTTGAAATCGATTATTACATTCATTGCTTTGTTGTTATTGTTTCTATTCTATCCTGTTCTGTTTAATTTATACTATGTCTGAAGTTATCTGCAGCTATTTTGTATTTTTTTGTTGTTGTTTTTTAAATTTTATTTTAAAGATAATAAAATCCAACAAAACAAAGCAGAATGAAGTCAATCAAAACAAAGCAGTAGAATTGGTACAGAACTTCAAAGCAGGATACTAGGAAAACAATAGCTACCATAGTATATCTTGTTATCTTCACAGTTGTTGTCCATTCCATCAGGAATAGCAAAATCAAACCAAAAACAAAGTACAATAAAACCAATCAAAACAGAGTACTGGATTTCCTTCTATCTTGTCTTTGAGGCCAATTATTTTTCTCACTGTTTTGCTTTATTCAATAATCTGCAGCTATTTTGAAGACGTCAAAAGGCATTATTGTAACTAGTGTTGATTTCATAATGTTTTGAAGTCCTGTATCTATTACACTGGTTTGTTTTGATTGGTTTTATTCTGTTGTATAGTCTTTAAAATAAAAATAAAAAATGAAAAAATTATTCAGCCAAAAAAATTTAAAGTCATTTACAGCAACATGCAGAGAACTGGGGGTCATTCTTTTAAAAGAAACAAGTCAGACCAGAAAGACAAATACCAAACAATCTCACTCATTCATGGAATCAAGAAAGTCCATCTCATTCAAGAGTGGAGTGAAATGGTGGCCACTAGAGAGAGACTGGGAAGGGGAGATGAGAAGTGAATGGAAAGAAGAAAGATAAAACTATACCAGAACACAAAAAAGAAAAATTCATTCTGGTTTTCTAAAGCATAGTAGGTGACTACAGGTCCCCACAATCTATAATATATTTTAAAATAACTACTAAAGCAAAATAGAAAAATTTCCAACACAGTAATATTTGAGAAGTTGGAAGTCCTTACCTACTGATTTGATCATTACACATTGTATATCTGTATCGAATTATCATTCAGTACTTCATAAAGATGTTCAAGTATTACATCACAATACAAAAAAAGAATTTCCTTTAAATTTTTATGCTAAAATACCACTTCTGGTTTTTTCTTATTAAGAATAAAACAATTATAGCAACCTCAACAAACTGCAATGCAACAGATTTACATAACACTGAGAACATTTGCTAGACATGTTAAAATATTAGAAATGCTTTACTGTGCTGGTTAATTAGTATGAGGTAGGAACCATTATGTCATTAAAATTGACTAAACTGAGGCACAAGAAAGTTAAATAATTTTTCCAAATTCTTATAGGTAAAAATGGCAGAGCAACATTTAGAAAAAATGTTATACTGTCTTCTTAAAAATTAAATTGCATATATGTGGCAAAATAGTTTGAAGGAAATCTTATATGGCAGCCAATAATGATTGAGACTAAACTGATATATTGATACAGTAGTGCTCCCCCCTTATCCATAGTTTTAATTTCTGAAATTTCAACTATCTTTTGCAAATTGTGATTCAAAAATATTAAGTGGAAAATTTCAAAAATAAACAATTCAGGTTTTAAATAATTTTACTGTAATACATTAATATGAGTACTCTATCTTATCAGTTATTATTGTTAATCTATTACTGTGCCTAATATGTGTATTATACTGTATCTTAGATACATTTCTCTAGGGAAAAATCTAGTTTAGGTTGAGTACTGTTCCATTTCAGCTATCCCCTGGGGGTCTTGAAATGTATTCTCTGCAAATAAGGGGGAATGATGCTACTGGACATTGAGTCCTCAGTGTACGCTTCCCATAGGGTACGTAAGAATAAATAACGCGCTTCTTTCCATTTTCCCAATATAAGTTCAAACATGAGCAAACCAGATCGGTGAAGTAGGCAAAGTGACTTGCTTGAGACTTCTAGGAAAATAGGCATATTTTTATTGAATAAAAGTTATAAAATATAATTCTAATTGCTTCAGGTGCCCACTAGATGAGTGCATCTTAAGGTGGACATCGCGCTCTGGAAAGCCAGATTTGATGCACGTGGGTGGGGCTGAAGCAATGGGGTCCACGCTCTCCATAACCTCCCTGTCTTCCTGTAGCTGAATGTATGCATTAACTTATTTTTAAAGTGCAGCGTGGGTTAGATTTTTGTTTTGACATTAAGAGCTGAAAGTTTCCTGCCAAATAAAAAATTACATCAGACTAAAAGTATTGAATATAGATAATAGATTTTAAGCATATTACTTGGCTAACGTGTTACTTGGCCTGCGGTCAATATTTCAGAGAGGCTGGGAGTGCTGACCTGACGCTCCTGAGACCTGAGAGAGTGCTTGCCGGTGTGGCTAGAACTGGGTTCTAGTTTTTACTTTGTTTGAAACACCAAGGTTTTATTTTATTTTATTGTTTGTTTGTTTGTTTAGCAATTTAGGTGACTCAATCACTTTCTTCAAGATGAGAGGTTTACAAATGTTTCCTGAGTCTTCCAACCTAATAATTTGCGACATAAGAAAAAGCTGAGTTTTCCCTAATGCCATAACAATCCTCAAAAAACATTTTTTGTTTAAATCATAAGTCAATCCTTCCCTTTTTTCTCATCATAAAAAATGCATAAAATGTTAATTGACCCTTAAACTGTTTGGTTGTTTGTACTCTAAATGAGAAAATGTTGAGAGTTCCCAATAGTTGTCATAGTGATACTAAGTTTTTAAAAGACCATTAAATCATATTTAAGGTTAGTTATTCAGTTGTTGCACTGGGCTTTCTCAGAAATCGTAATTACAAAGGAATGAAGATTAAGAGGCAGGCAGTTTTGGCGTGGCTTTATTGGTTTGTGGTGTGTGTGTGTGTGTGTGTGTGTGTGTGTGTGTGTGTGAAATGTGGCATATTCTGCATTGTATTTAAATCAAAACCTGAAAAAAAAAACCTATTGGAAAATCCGGTGACAATAAGCAGTGTAACGACAACAGAATTTTCATGAATACATGGAGTTTTTTGTTTAACCTGACGGCCAGCAAATTAAAATGCATGTTGCAGCTTATAGCTGAAGATTTATGCAACAGCCGTAGAATAAGCACCAGATGAATTAGCAAGTTGATTGTGTAGGCAACAAAACTTACTTTGGCTAAACTGGACTTGACAGATTGTTCGACTTTCTGAGATTTATATTTTCTGCTGTTACCAATAATTAAACAACAGAGAAATTTAGTATCTGACATTTTAATCTGTAGATTTCACTTTTCTTTTTTGCTAATCAATGCTTAATTCTTGAATATATTTTATATTTTGGTCTCTCTTTAGCAGCAAAGTTTGATGTAGACTTAGTCAACATGAAATGAACTACAACACTGCATAAAGATTAAATTTTATGTTACTATTTCAGTCTTTAAAGATGAAAATTACTGTGGAGAAAATATTTTTAAGTGAAGAAGGGAGTCCACAATTTAATCACTTACAAGATGAAATAGAACTCACTAGTGCCTCTTTGAAAGCACGATAGCTGTCCACTGGCCTTGTTCATGTAAGATAGGATTGTTCAAAAACTAAGCATTAATATTTACTAGAGTTCCTGGTGGTGCAGTTATGAATGACAGGTGCCCACAGGAAATAGAGTCCCTAGTTTTCTTATGTGAAATGCTGGACTTTTTATAAAAACCTCAAATGAGCAGTATATGAATGACTAGTTGTACTTATTAACCATGGGACTAAAGGACAGAAATAACATTGTTTTATAGAGTTAACACGTTACTGTTTGCTTGGAAATTCTTGTTCATGATTTCCACAGTGTGTGTTTGGTGAGGCATGACAAGAGACACAGACTGCTTTTCACGCCAATCTGAATGTTCATGTCAATTACTGCGTTTAAAGCGCCCACTCTGATCAGTCGAATGATTGAAAAATGCATACAGAGGATGTTTAAATTTTTAAAAATCATTACAGCAGAAGACACATTTTCAAGAGAAAAGGGGAGAGTATCTTGAGGGAATTAATGACAGCATGTCATTTACTGTAGTAATTTTTTTTATTTATACATTCATAGTATTCTTTGACCATGCCTCACCATCAAATTTTATGGCGATTTCTGTCAAAGAAAAGCATTACAGTGTGGGTCCTCATTCACCTTATTCAGTGGGTCTGACACCAGGTAACTTCTGGCTCTTGTCCCAAGTCAGAATGACTAGGAAAACTGAATATTTTTAATCAATTCAGGACATAGAGGAAGCTATGATAGTACAACTGGTAACACTCATAGAAGAAGATTTCTAGAACTGCTTTAGCAAGGATCAGGAATAACGGGATAATTGTGTTTGAATTGAAGGGGAACTCCGAGGATTAATAAGAACGTGCCTTTCGCTTTAGCAGTTTGTCTAATGTAAATGATGTCGCTCTAATCGCATCTCACGTGACCCGCTGTGATGTGGGCGTTGTCAGTTACTCAGCAGAATCCAGCCATTCTGACAGATTCGACACTTGCAGGGAGAGTTGCACACCCAACGCAGTGTCAATGTAAGCGTCTAACGTGCCAGAAACTCAGTTTACTGAAGAAACCCAAAATACTTAACTTAAAAGAGTAGAACAAGATAGATGATGCAGGGTGTAAAAAAGTGGGGAAGAAGGACAGGGAGGGGCTGTAAAAATGATTAAGATAAGATGGATGTGTGTATCAATTCCACAAAATGATCATTATACATCGCAAACATATACCAATACTATAAATATATATATATATATATATGCCTATCTTTTAAAACTTTATTTAAGCATTATATGAAATCAAAACAATGAGTTGCTTGTTTTTATAAAAAAATGTTTTAAATTCTTTAAAATAAAGATATGGGCTGGGGATATAGCTCAACAGTACAAGTGCCTGCCTGGCAAGTTCAATGTCCTGAGTTAAATCCCTGGCACAAAAATAAATAAGTAAATAAAATACCATACCATACCATACCATACCATACCATACCATCGCATAACATATAGGGTTAGTACTATAGGTGGAGGCCTGGTTAATCTCCAAAAACAGATAAAGTAAAAAAAAGTAAACAAAAAAACAGTTAAAAAAAAAAAAGGTAAAAATAAATAAATAAAATCAATTTAGAGGGAGCCAGGTCTCGGAAACACTCATTTGTAGTTTGGGGAACCACGCGTTTCCTACTGTGACAGATGAGGCTGACCCGGGCGGGGCGTCCGGCGCTCACAGTGAGAGCCTGGAAAGAGCCGGCAGTGAACAGTGGCAATGGAAAGTGAACAGTGAAGTAACATTCTTTGAAAGGTTTTAAAAATTCTGCTAAGCAGTTTGCGCTCTGTGGAGTCAGCACTATCACAGAGGGGGAACGTGACAAAATTTAGAAAAGTAACTGCAACAGTGACAAGATAAGTGGAAGAGCACCGGGCTTGGACGGGAGTTAAGAGGTTGTTGCAGGTCCGTGCTGGAGCGGAGGAGACACTTGGTCTCAGGGGAGCGGAGAGTTATGACCCAGACCTCCCATAGGGCACTGCACCTTCCACCTGCGCACGTTGCCTGTGGATTCACTCTCACTGCATTTCCTAATTTTTTATTGTTGTGATTATAGTGGCTGTATAAGGAAAATATGAAACACTGTAAAGTCCCTCAGTGATGTATGACAAGAATTAAGCTTCTGGAAATACTTGATCCTGACAATTGCATCAATTTTTAAACAGTGTCACTTCAGCTAGGTCACATATTAAGATAAAAAGCTGTGCAGTCTTCTAGTGCTCTAAAGTCCTAAAAAATTATAATGACAGTCTATGTGGAATTACTTGTTATCTTTCTATCAAGACAAACTTGTAAGAAAATTATTTTTAAGTTAAGATTAAAATTGAGCACCATCATTACCTGAAATAGGCTATTTCTATAAAATTACCTTGACAATATTCCCTTTGTAAATTCATAAGAAAATCAGCTTTAAAATGAAAGCAATTATTATAATTATTATATAGAATTATTTCTCTAATAAAACAGATCTTAGAAAAAAGTATATTTCAAGGACAGTTTTCTCATTTAAAATTAGAATTGTAATGCTATCTACTTTATATGACTATTTTTAAGATTAAATAAAATTATCCTCATGAAGCATTCCACTTACTATTTGACATGGAGTAAACCACATAAAGATCAATTTTCTCATATTTATGATTTAGATTAATAACATATTAACTAGTCATGAAAAGAAAGCTACCGACAAATGGGTCACAGTATTGTCAAAAATACTCATAGTGATATGTTTTCTTCTGTAGAGCTTTTTAATGCAGAAAGAATTTTAAAATTTAAAAATGTTTAACATTTTAAAATTCTCATTTTCCCTAGGCTAAGCCCTGAGCTAGAAAGATACCAACATACAGTTCTAGTTCCTAAAATACTGTATTTGAATTGGAGAGAAAAATTGTAAGTGCAAATATCATTCAAAGATATTATGTAAATGGAACTACATGCAAAATACAATAAGAATATACACAAGCAGACTATAACCAAATGCCTTCTGAATCCATGGCAAAGTTCCATGAGGAATTTCAGTATCTGTGTTGAATTCAGATGAAAAACATCAGTTTACTAAACACATAGTTGGTGGAAAACATACTATGGGAATAGAATGAGCACAAGTCTGGGAAAGCAGGGATATACTCATGAAACTTACCACTTTTGCTGAAAATGAGAAATATGCTAGTGGTAGCAGTAGAAATTAGAGGAAATTTCAGAAATTTGCTAAAACTGAGAAGTAGTGGCAATGCTAGTGACAGAAACTGAATGGAAAGATATGGCTTAAATAAGAGGTATTGATTTAAAAACAAATATTTCCTAAAATATTTCATACATCTACATTGTCCTAATTTTCAAAGATTTTTAACCACATATTATTAAATATGGGATACATGCTTGTTTACAAGAAAATACATGTCTAGCATAAAAATGAAGGAATCAAGAGCATCCTTCAGTATTTCAGAAGAGAAAAGACAACACCCCTCGGCATTTTGTTTTTCATTTTGTCCGGTGGTCCTGAGGATCAAGTCCCAGTCACGGGCACTGTGCTGCACCTCCAGCCTTTACTGCTTTTTGTTTTGAGCACAGTGATTGCTGCATCACAGAGCAGGTTGTGATCCTCCTGCCTCAGTTTGCCAGAATGCTAACATTTCAGGCTTATAGCACTACACTCAGTTGAAAAGATACCTTTTCATTTGAAATCCAAAATGAATTTACTGAAATGGTACAATATAGAAAGCCCTCTAAGGGAAAATAAAATTTACCTGGGAAAATTGGTGGGGGCCAGTACCAGAGGTTTGCTGACCCACGGGCTGGAGGCTGTCTTGAAAGAAGGATGACAGTGAGGGTTAGGGCAAAGTCTTGTTTTTGTTGTATGTGAGAATCAGATTCGTGTATTCTATTAAATTGACTCCTGTTCTCTTTGTAGTACTGAATCCTGGCTGATGGAAAGATTTACGTGGTATAGCTTCCCTACACCATTTCAAGTCAGTGAGATATTGAATAGTTCATTTTTTCAGTCTTACATAACATGCTTGGACTGCATTTTTAGTATGTGTTATATATTTAAACAGCAAATAGAAAAACCTGTGCAAGTGCTAGAAATTATGTGCATGTGTGTTCCCTTATGATCCTTAATTTATGTAATTTTGAAGCAAAAATATTTTGGTTGATATTCACTTGTATCTCTTTGGCAATGCTAATGAATATAGAGTGAAATGACTAATGTAATTGGTCCTCATGAGATGATAAAAACAGCATGGAACCAGAGGAAATCAAAATAATCACACCTACTCAGTTAATAGACTTTTCAATCAGAGAATATATGCCCTTTACTTCTTTGCTTCCTCAAACAAGTTAACTCCATCACCTTGGAAGGGTGCGGAGATCTGGGGAAGGATTGTATCATTACCACTCTGACTTAATTTTTACTTTAAATGATGCCATGAATTCATCACAGACCCTCAAACATGGGACCCATGGCAGAAGTCCACACAGAGGACGGCACACGGAGAGGGCTACCAGGAGGCGTGGACCTAGACCGAGTCGTGAGCATGAATGGCGTGCTGAAGATCTTCATTGTTTAAAAAAAATCAGAATAGTAACTTATTTGAAGCAGGCATCTTGCAAGTAAAGCAAGAGTTATTACTGCTTCCATTTAAAAGAAGAAGAAACAAAGCCTTCTTGGGTTGAACTAACTTTAACTTAGCAAGGTTAGAGAAACAGAGAAAGGTAGTAGCTGAATAAGATGCCCTTGTGATACTGTCGCAGAAATTGAAACAGCTATGCATGACCCAAGTTTTGTTCCCAGAGCTAAGGAAACTTGGCAAGGGGTCACAGGACTTAGTTTCACTGAAATAAAAAAGATGAGATGGCCTGAAAAAAGCAAGCAGGAAAGTGCTACCTGTCTCACCCCTCCTGCAGCTCTAAGCAGTGTCAGTGAAGAACTCCCCTCCTTGTGGGAGGGAGAGGCAATTCAGTGTGAGCCTTCGATGTGAAAGGCAGTACCAGGTCTGACACTGAGAAACTCTGGGCTGGACAGAACCCTGCCGCCCTCAACCCCAACCCAACACCTGCTAACTGAGCCCAGAAACTACAATACAGGCAGCCAAGGGACTGCTGTCTCCACGCCTCCTCCAATCAGGCAAAACAGGAAACAAGACCTCCCCACTCCAGGGAGTAGGAAATGAAAGGCTACACGGGACTTTGTCGTGAAACTCAGTGCCGACCTCACCAGAATAAGAGTCAGCAACAGGCGGAAACGGTGGGGCTCTCTACCCAAGTCGGAGCTCACGGCGTCTGGAGGCCCATCCAGCATCACTGTCAGACTTAGAGTAGACCCGGATCACTGCCTTAGTTACTTTTCTTTTGTTGTTGAGACAAAATACCCAACACCCAAAATTAAAGAAGGAAAGGTTTATTTAGCTTACAGTCTGTGGAAGTTTCAGTCCATAATTCACTGGCTCCAAAGCAGGGTGGCGTAGCACTGGGGCAACACTTCACGGTGACAGAAGACAGGAAAGCAGCAATAGCAAGAAGGCAGGGCAAGCCTCTTTTCTACTGTTATATACTGGAAGCAGGCTGCCCACCCAAACCATCTTCGTGCCCTCCTCTTGCACAGGATGAGGATGTTTACAAAGAGAGGACTTTGGTCCTCTGCTGAGTCGCTTAGTTAAACTTCTAAATTGCTCAAGTTGACACAAAGTATCAACAGTAACAGTCGCTTATGCCCCACCCCATGAAACAGTGCAGGTTCACAAGCTTAAGAAACTCAGGTGATCCAGGGCAGTACCAGCCTTAGTGGTCACAGGACTTTCTCAACCACCGGCCCCCATCCTCGGGCAGCACAACCATCCTTGGGTGAATGCTTGCGGATGAAGCCTCAAGCTCTGTCCAGGCCCTCTACAGAGATACACACTCAAGTGGGACAGATTTGCGTGAGACAGTGTGCACAGATTTGCATGAGACAGTGTGCACAGATTTGCGTGAGACAGTGTGCACAGCTTTGTGTGAGACAGCGTGCACAGATTGGTGCGAGTCGGTGTGCACGCCAGAGGCTGTGGAGGTTTTGTGGCTGTGGACTCAGACATGACCCAGTTTCACATTAGCCTTCACTGCCACAGAACTAGTGCTGAGCTGGGAGCATCGCAGTCATCTGGATTTACAGTCTCAGGGGCTGTGGGAATCGTGAGTGTGACCCCGTCCCACTCTAAGTCTGACAGTGATATGGGTCATACATGAGATGTAGTTTGTGTCACAGAGGAGAGGACAGTCGTGGTAATCAGAGGTTGGGGACACAAGGGGAGAAGAGGGAGAGGAAATACTCACCAATGTGTGCTAACACACAGTCAGACGGGAGTCAGAGTTCTGAGACTGGGGGACTACAGACAACCATAGATCGCATTTTTCAAAAAGCTTAAATGAGAGATTTTGAATGCTTTCAATATGGAGACAAGAATGTTTAACCTTATTTAATTATGCCCTATATATGTGTATCAGACATCATGTTATCCCATTAACATGTACACTGCGTATATCTTCATGTATCAATTAAAACACAGTTAATGAACATAAAAAAAGCAGCAGAAGTAAGCCTACAACTCAGTCACGATCATTAGAGTTATCCAATGTCAAGATTTTACAACATGTCAGGTACTGTGCTCAGTATTCATTTTTTCACCTTATTCAATATGAAATATAACCTATAATCAACAGAATAGAAGCAGCTGTATAATAAGCAGCAGAAAAGGAATGTATTGAAAAATTATAATAGGCTTAGTAAATAGCACAGGAAAAAGGTTGGCAAGGTAGAGACTGGGAAAGACTTTTAGGGTTTATAAAGAAAAGAAAATGATTAGCAACTGCAACCTGAGAGTATTTTTCTAACTTAGTCATAATGTAATAAAAAGGTAACAGGTATGTGTAGGTCCGGATTTTATCACCGATTATTCCCGTGGACTATGTCTCTGAGGCAAGAGACCCTAAGAGAAGTGACAAAACTAAAAGGCACTGTGGCCACCCATGGTCCTGAGCGACGCCATTCCCCGACCATTTCTGTGATCAGAGAGCCCAGTCCACGCGGAGTTGGGAGAGGTAGAACTAGAATGACAAAAATGCTACAGTATTTTGCAGCTGAATTTCCTGATCGTTTCAGTAAATGACCCCATACCTTACACTTAGTAGATCAAATCTAACCTTTCTGACTGCGAAGCTCACGACGCTCAGCCATCACACTGTGCTGCTCTCGCTGAATACTCACCACGTCACGGCCTAACAAAACCTTGCTGTTCCAAATGAAAGTTTGTGAAATGGCCTGAAACTGCTAATTAACTATGACCATCAGTATTAACCGGAGGAAGTGGAAACAGTGAAGTCCTGTGTTCCCTTTCATCTTGTGTGTGCAAATTTAGAATGAACTTAATAAGCTTCTGAAATATCAGCAAGATTTAAGAACTGCAATTGGAGTCTTCTCTCAAATGTATTGTATGATCCTAAGCAAAACACTGAATTGAACAAAAGGAAATGAACGGAGGTTGAGTAACTAAGATTAGATGATGTGTGTAATTTTTCCCTAGTTTCCCAGTTGCCCTTTTACTAAAACAATGAAGCAACCACTTCCCACATGTGAAAATAGACAAAAACTGGGATAAAAGAATTTATAATTAAAGGACAATTTGTAGCAATTCTTGATAAGTAAATGATTGATAATTCAGTCATTTTGTAAAGAAAAGATAATCTTCTTGATGAGTACCATAAATCAAAACCAAAGTTATCTACAGATCTGTAGTCTTGCATATTCCCAGCATGAAATTTTTCTGAAACCAACAAGAGTCATGTTCCTGGAGGGGTAGAACCCTACATAGATCATGCTGACATAGATGATCCCACCCTCTGGGGGACCCATTCTTGCTGGTGATTAAACTTTCAGCTCATCGTGGGAGCCCACAGGTCCTCGTTCACTCTGTTGGGGCCCAGTTAAAACATTCACTGTATAATCAATAGCTCAGTAAAATTCCAACATCTATCAAAACTAATTAATGTAAAACTTTCAACCTGAAAATAAAATCATGGACTTTCACTTACTGCTTATTTCTGTGAAAATATAACTCATGTAGAGCAATTATAATTGCAACATTCAGTTATTTACTTCTAGTGACATTAGGATTTCATATTGTTACTGTAACCATTAATTTTAAAAAGGTCATGTTAGCAAAACTTTTAGTCATTAGTGTTCAGGCATATCAGCAGAGAAACAGTTATGGAAAACAGGCTAATCTATGCTGGTACATTATGACTATTTTTTATTTGTTCTTACTAAAGTGTTCGTGATATTTTATATACTATATCATTGGGTAAAACTCTCACAGTAAGATATGCTATATGACTAGTATACTACTAAGTTTGCTGTTTTCTGTAACCTAACAGAATGTCTTAATTAATTTTCTCATTGCTGAGACAAAATACTCAGCACCCACAAGTTAAGAGAGGAAATGTTTTTTTAGCTCACAGTTTATAGAAGTTTTAGTACACAATCAACTGATTCCAAGGCAGGGTGGCATGCAGAGGGGTAATAGCTCTTGGCAGTGGAAGATACCTAAAGTAACGAGGGAGGAGGAGAGAGCAAGACTTTCTGTCCCTTACACTGTATTCAGGCTACACACCCTAGGGCAAGTGTAGAACTCAGACCCTTAATCCCAGCATTGAACCATAAATCAATTACAAACTAGATTCACTCACCTCTGAAAAACAGCCCCCCCCATGACTGCATAAGGTTTTGGGGGGACATTTAGACACAAGCTATAACCATGATCATAAAATAATCGTTAATGAAAAAACTTGGATTTTATTTTTCAACTCATAATCCTCCCAAATACATGTAATTTTAGGGAACTAACCCTCTGGAATTTTATTAAATTACATGCATCTTATTCTTTCTAATTCTGAGTCTTCTTCAGCTCCCTAACTTCTACAAGTTCAATAATAAAATAAATTCTGGATAGTGACTACCATTATAATTTTTTTCTCAACAAAATTGCAAATAAAACTGAGGCTCAAAATGAGTCATTTCTATGGCAGTATTGTGAGCTGTGTGATATAATTGCAATTTAAGTTAATTCAGAAAAATGTATTTTTTCATTCTGTGGCATCAAAATATTTTTAATTGCCAGGAATATAGCTCAGCGGTGCAAGCAACTGCTTGGCCAAGTACAAGGTCATGAGTTCAATCCCTGGTACCAAAAAAACAAAAACAAAACAAAGTATTTTTCATTGAATTATCTCACAAAGGCACACTTTACCTCTATGAGATAATTTTTATAAATTTGTGTCAGAGCATATATTGGAATTTGAAAAGCAGTTTGTCTCTATTTTTATGTTTGTTTCATGTTTAAATGTCTCCTAATTTATCTAATATATCATCTTTCTTAACTTTGCAGGTGAAATAACTCCATGGTTTGCCAAATTCACCATTAAACAAACAAGCAAACTGACTTAAATTTACACCTGGCATTTCTTATAAATAAACAAAATCTGAGCTTGGCGTTGTAACAATGGTCAGGCTCACTTCCTCCCAGTTAAGGTAAGGAGAAACCAGCATCTTATACATAATCTACATTCATCAACTCAATTCTTATTCTTGTATTTTTCTGACCATTTCCCTTCTCTTCCCGTGCATCTTCCCGAGTTGACTTCCGAGATAAATGTGTCCGTGTTACATCACGCGAAGGGCGGTCTGTGATACATGGGAGACCTAATGCCTGCCGGTCCCTTTTCACCTCGATCAAACAGAATCATCACAGTGGAATGGATACCAAGAGGGCCGTATTTACTACCCAGAAACTGCATTAGTTCTCCTATTAACTATAATGCATTTTTGTACTCTAAAGTAACTCCAGAATGTGAGCTAAAAGATCCTGCAAATCTGAGAAAACATATTAAGCTATTGAAGAGTTCAGCAAAAATGAGAAGAAATTTCCCTTTCAAATGAGAAAAAAAATTAGTCTCTGAAGAAAATCAGAAAGATAAATGTGTGCAATAAATTTTGAATCATAGTAGGCCCTCAATTTGTCATAGCTAAATGAATGAAAAATGTTTTGAACTAACTCATTCACCCTAAAAATCTTTTCTTAGCAACACCGAGGAATCACTCTCTAGATCTGTTTCTAAATATTGTTTCCTTTGTAGACTGTGTTGGATTGACAACTAGAGATCAACTTGTAACACCCAGCTGAACTGCAGCAGCGCGGTCCTGGGTGTAGAACGCCCACCTGAGGATCATTGCCAACAGCATGAAAATGAGAACTGGCGGGGAAGAGGTGATGCTGTTGGTCACGCTGGCTTCCTGATAAGAGCTCAACTGTTCTCACCGTTGGAGGAGCTCAGGACCTCGCTGTCGCTAAGGATGGCTGTGGTTCACTTTGGGGGAGCTCGGGTCCTTACTTTGAGCATTGCTCCCTGGCTCTGGAGGGAAAGATGGTGTGCTCTTTGATCTCCTGGAGAAGACGATTGCTCTGGCTTTCTTTCTTTCTTTCTTTCTTTCTTTCTTTCTTTCTTTCTTTCTTTCTTTCTTTTTGAAAAAGTCTCACTGTGCAGCTCAGGCTGGCCTTGTGCTCACTTTGTAACTTAGGCTGGTTTTAAACTCACAATGATCCTCCTGCCGCAGCCTCCTGAGTGCTGAAATTACAGGTGTGTGCCACCACACCTGGCTTCTCTGGATTTCTTGACATGCATTCAGCTTTTTCATCATGGGAGGAACTCAGGATCTCCTTGCCGCAGAGGATGACTGTGGTACTTTTCCGGGGGACTCCCGTTTTTACTTTGAATGTCGCTTCCTGGCTGTAGTGCAGGTCCCTCAGCCTGGCCCAGATCCTTCACCCCGCTGGCACAGACTTTCTAGCTTCCCCCACTGACTTTTGGGCCTTTCCAGTGCAGATCCGTGAAACAGACTTGCATGAGTCACTGTCGTGGGCTGGAGGCCTCCAGTTGGACTTGTGGGGGGCATTGTCATGGGCTCATGCAGGACATTGCTGTGGGATCCAGGCCCTCAGCTGGATTCTTTGGGTCTCTAGTGTGTGGACAGATTTCCTGCACTCTTTTGTATTTGTCTCTTTGGGTGAGTGCTGTAAAATAAGCCTATATGTGTCCTGTATTGAATTATTTCCCTCGCAAACGCAACAGAGACTAAGGTGAGAAGCTGCAGTTAGCACCCAGCTTGTGATTTCTCAGAACAGGAAAGCAGGAGATCGTATCTCCAAGAGTGTGGAGAGAAGCCCTTGTCCACTGTGGGCACTGATGCAGAGGAGACAAAGGGGTTCCCTGCACTGCAGCCAAGGAGAGATACACACGGCCAACAAATTAATGTAAAACGCTCAGTATCGTTTTTGGTCATCAGGGAAATACAAATTGGAACAGCAGTGAGAGACATCGTCTTACCCAAGTGAGAGTGGTTGTTATACAAAAATGGCTGGAGGGGACATAGAGGAGAAGGAACTTTCCAACATAACTGTTGCGAGTGTAAACTAGCACAGCCACCATGAAAACAGTAAGACATTTGTTCAAAAAACTGAAAGGAACAAACGATCGCATTTCTGCAATATCCAAAGGAAGTAAGAATCAGCATACCAGAGAGATACCTACACATCCATAATTAGTGTGGCAGCCTTTGCGCTAAAGACATAGAAAAAAATCAAAATATCCACTAGATGAATGCTTATACAATGAATTAAATTAATTTTTTTATGTTTCATCAAATTATGCATTACATTGCATAAATTCTACTTTCCTATAATGTTTGAAGTCTGAAAAAAAATTAAACAATCAGGTATGTTCAAGATCACTTGTTGGCTTTGCAGTGTGATATGAAGACTTGGTTCTAAAAATGTATCTACAGCAATATATTCTAGAATGTATCAACCTGCAGATAACAATAGTTTCACTAGTGTTTGTCTAGTAGATAGAAAACAGTAAAATGTGTTATGAAACAAATGTTCTCCTAGAGGGAGGGCAAATTCTACAGGACGAGGATATATTAGTAAGCTTACAATTTCAACAAATTTGAAGTTGAAACTAGAATATGATCCTGATAAGGATATCCAGAGTCCTCGCCTCACATTTATTTTAGATATGCTATTAAACCAAAAATTAATACTTTAAAGACATAAATTAACACAAATTAACATTCTCATTACAGATGACAAATTCACGACATAGACTTACCTGTGTCTCCTGAAATTCCACAGATCATGAGTAAAGTATTTTTAAAAACAGCAAATCATTAGGACCAATATAATGATGGAAGAAAAAACACACATAGGATTCCAACAGACAAGTTTAAGAGAACTGAGGATTTGGAAACTAAAATTGGCAGTGGGAAAGTAAAGACGTGTTGTGGTATATAGCACAGCATTCACAAAAGCCTCAGGAAGTAACAACACTAGACAATGGGGAGGACCAGTGAGTGGGATGAAAATCCCACCAGTTAAAAGTTTTGGCGTTGATACATCCGCCAGCTAACCACGCGTGTGCCGACGCGCTCAGTGTGCTTCTCGTGAAGCCAGACTAATTTCTATCCTCACCCCAGCAGGTTCTCTGCTCCCCTTGAACTGCACAAGATGACACAAAGCTTCAACTCTCTGCCCGACTGAAAGCGTGCATGGTTTTCTTATGTCTTGCTTTTCACTGCTGTTTGTTTTCTGAGCATATCATTTAAATTAAATTAAATTAAATTAAATTAAATTAAATTAGTATATTTTTAGCTTAAACAAATTTGTTATGAAAAGAATATATTCTCAGATACAGAATAAAACTACCCTTCCACAAAATCATGAAGTAGTTTTTTGGTTTAAAGTAGGAAAATATCAAAATAGAAAGTGTTTAGTATTTTCAGACATTTTAGTATCTAACAGATTTCAAAAGTTCCTTATATACAATTGGATTATTTTTGTTTGTTTGCTTTCTGTGGTATTTGGAATTGAACTCAGGGTCTTCCCAATGAGTTACACCCCTGTTTTTATTATCATACTGTTATTTTGAGGTAAGATCTCCGTAAGTTGTTAAGTTGGGGTCAAATTTGTGATTCTGGTCTCTCAGCCTTCTAGAGTACTGGGGTTGCAGTCATAGGCACCACACTTGGCTCAAATGGATACTTTTTAAATGTTTCTTCATTAGCAAATATAGATAATTGATATAAAATATCTGTAAGCTTATTGAATGGAAATTTATTAGTTAGTTTAATAAATGAAAAGGAAATTCAATGTTTCTATTCAATACTTTTCCCCAAATAATTTCTACAAAATCCACTTTCAAGCTATATGCCCTGTAAAATATAATTTGTCAAGGATTGTCATATTGACCATATGACCTACATGAAAATTGTCATGCAGACATTTTGCCACATTGTTCTCCATATTTGCCTGTCAAGTATTAAGCTCCTATTCAAATATGTCTTCAAGTCCAGATTCAATATTCCTAGTGTGAGACTTGCAGTTCTTGACCAGTTTGTCTTTCAATACTATAATTGTATATTTCTATTAATTCATTGAAATGTAAACATTTCAGAATATAATGAAAATGGCACATAGTATTTTCAAAACATGTCTAAAAATTCAAGTATGTGTCTAGTTTGGGTGATCCTCTATCTTCTGCGAAAGCCATCTGCAGGGCCGCTACTTTGTATGGACCGCCTTGTTCATCTTTCGACCCTAGATCCCTCCAACTGCATGCAGGAAGTGCCACTGTTTTGCCTTATAAATCTCTCTAGTGTCACAAAGAAAAAAATATATATAGGCAAAGAAATATGACAAGCTCATGAAGGAAAAGCATGCAAAAGTGTTACTAGTGAGTAGGCCTTAGAGTTCCTAGAATAGCTCTTTTCAAAATAAATGTGTCAACTTGTCAGAGCTTAGGGGAAATATTCACATGCAAGAACTATTCCCATCAATGAAAGTCATATTAAAATTGCTGTGCGTTTGTGTTTACATGTGGATATGTACGCTTGTGGATGCATAGTATTGAATTGTGAAAACTTTTATTTGCATACTCTTCCTTTCATCTACGTCTCACAATTATAAAAAGCACAATTTTTTTTCTACTCTTCCCTTTTGGGTAATAGCAGAAATCAGTTTTAAAACTAAGAATAGATAAATATCAGGTGAGGAGTTGAAAATTACATTTAATTAAAAGCTGATGGTTTGATATAAGGTGAAATATGAAAAATTGCTGCTAACACTTCTCCTGTTCTTCTTGCCCATGAGAAAATGAAACCACTGAAAAGAATTAAAAGTGGTAATTACTAAGACAGCTTGAAGGTGACAATTAAATTGCAGGCATTACTTAAGTAATGTTATAGAATTCAAATTAAAGGACATTTAAAAAAGAATACTAGGTAAGTAAATATACAGTACCAGATGCTGTATGAGTGGAAAATTGACAAACTGTTTACTTTTTAAGTAAAACAATACATTTTAGTTATGATACTTTGCCCTAAATCAGCAGTAACATATCTAAAATTAGAAAGGAGCATTTTGAACTTTTTAGTCAATTATGAGTTATGGGGACAGATTACTTTTAGTACTTGTAATACTTGTAGTAGCAGTTCTATTTCATTTTACTAGAAATTAAACAGACAACATACATTATCAATTAGCTTTTAGGTTTTGTTATTCCCAAATGTATTATAGGCAGCTGTTATAAGCTAAATATGATGGCTTGCAGTAAATATAAAATGTTACAAGACTCCTTAATTTTTATTGGTATTTTTGTTCTATAGATTATATTATGATGATATACACTGGTATATAAGATTATTCACTCAATGCACAGTGGCACTTCAGTTTACAAATTTAATTTTTTTTTTATGATTTGGGGAAAGACAGCTGTATTTGTGTTTGTCTGGGGAAGACAGTCATGGGTCGTTTTTGTCACTAGATGTGAGTTTGCTAATGGAAGCAAAATTTTGCCACTTTTGTTTGTGAACCAAATTGTTTTCAAACAGAAGCATTAGTAAACTGAGGCATGACTGTAATATTTGCATTTATTCAATCAATAATCTAAATGGAAAGTGAAACTTGTCAAAATCGTAAGAAAAATCACGGAGATTTCTCAGCATTGAAACACGGGTCCATCTTAGGTAAGAGTGAAAGTCCTTTAGGAGACGACACGGCACCCCTGGTGCCCTAGTCCCTTCCCTCCGGTAACCTGTGGACCAAGAGGATGAAAGTGTGAAGGAGGTGGCAGTAAGCTTTCCCCAACGTTGTCACATTCTCACTGCCTTTTCTTTATCATATTATGTTTTAAGGATAGGGAGATTTCCAAGCTGCCCACACAACCCAATGGAGATTCCAGTAGTCCTTACATGTCAAACTACAGGATAAGGGTAAAAGGCCGTATTGGACATCTAAAAGACTAAATACGACTTCATTTCAGAGTACTTTTATTAATCAATTATCACCAACTTGCTAAGTGTTTAGTAATATATGTATTATTTTAACAAAAAGTGATACTCAAAAACTAGGTTGAAAATGATTTTTGATCCCACTGGTAAATGGGATGCTATTTTTATAGCCACCAACATTAATCACTGCACTATCCTCTGAAGGAGGAGTTCAATATGATTTTCCACACTGGACTTCTTGCAAGTGGATATTTTGGTTTCCACATCCATCACAGAGTTTCAAGCTCAGTCCCAAATGAGTGTTTTCTACAGGAACTTCAAGAGCTATGCTTAGCACAGCGTACAGGTTGTTTGTTCACACAGGAATACACGTGGTGCTGAGAATGTATGCATTGATGGAAGAAGCTCATTTTACAAATTTAATGTTTTGGATCAAATTATTTTCCCTAAATCTCAATTTCTTAGCATGAAAATACTTGAATCAGGAGAACTTTGGGCTGACAAGTTTTGCAGATTGATGAGAATTGAATTAGATAATACATGTAAAATTGCTATAATAATCAGCAACAGAAATGAAAATTGCATTATCATCATTAGTAAAGTAGCTGTAAAAGAATAGATGTAAATACATAAGCTGCTCTTATAAAATGGGGAAAAAGATCTTCTACACAGCATCATAGAATGAATCCTTTAAGGCCGTCCCCAAATCTGCACAACACAGTAGTGCCAGGTAGTTCACCCTGTAAAACTGATTCACAGACGTTCATAACATACACCTATATCAATTACTCTTAAAATGAATTTTTGTTGCAAATACATTGTTTCACTGTAAAATGTTTTCTTCCTTAAGTGAAAACTGCACAAATTCCTTCACACACATACACCTACACACACACAAGTACATAATAATTACCCTAATTTTATGGGAAAAGGTGGAAAGTGAAATAACACATATAAAGTAACACATATTAAACTAAATAAATAGTAACCCTAAGCCAGCTTGCAAGTCAGAACTCATCTTACTGTAACATCCTTAACTGAAATCAGGACTGAAGTCTTTTGTTATTATTTTAAAATGTTGTGCAATCACAGTTATATAGTTTGACCTAAAATTTGAGTGATCAATCAAGAAAAATTCTTTTACATGTGAGAAAAAGAAACCACTGTTGCCAGAGTTATTTAATGAAAGTAAGTACTTCAGTATTGAAACCATAAAGGGTACTGAGGAAAAAAAAATGAAAATTCAAAGGCAATCTCAACCTTCAGCAAGGATGCAAGTATTCTCAATGTAAAATATTTGCAAAGACAATCTACATATGTGCACACACCATGTGCAAATTGTGTTTATTTCTGGGATAATCTAATGGTTTAATATTATGTATCAAAGTTTATCATGATACAATCCCTTCAATAAGTGGAGTAAAAAGTAATATTAAATGCTGCTAAAAATTCCTGGCCAACTAAGAATTCAAGGAGTTTCTTACTGTGTTAAAGGGTATCCTTACCTAAAAAGAATACAATATAATGAAAGGTAAAAGCTTAAACACTTCCCTTACCAAGTCAAAAATGAAAGAAATTTTCCATTATTAATATTTCAGTTCAATGTTTTTTTCTGATGCTAGATTCAAGGTAATAAATATTTAATAATTTAAAACAGCAAAAAATAACCTCAATACTGGTAGTTGACGTAGTATTACTAAAAATAGGAAAGTTCAAAAAGTTACATAGTTGCATTTCACATATCAATATAATGAGTTGCATATACAATGTTACAAAATAGTTATTTAAAGTGACAACAAATTGGCAAGATTTCTAGAAGATAACCTAAGAAAACAAGTACATAATCTTCAAAATGAAAAAATTATAAAATGTTGTTCAACATTTTGCAAACCCTAGTGAAATGGAGACACATATCACATTTGCTATATAGTTATAAAGACATCAATTACTGATACTTTTTCTATAAATGTGAAAGATTTCAGATCAATTTGTAACAAAAGTTTCCACACTATTTAACGGGATGCTTACCCATGTAAGTGATCCCAGGGTCTACATTAAAGGGTTGGGGCAGAGAATGAGCAACACAATCCTGTGGAAAGAGAACAGTGTACGGAATGTGCCCTGTCCACTACCCACGCGGTCTGTCATCCAGCGAACTCAGTGTTTTAATGGCTTGGAGTGATCAGGGGTCCAGCGGAGCAGGACAATTTCTGAAACAAATAAAATGTATGTGGAGGATGCTGCAGGACTTAACTGGCAAGACAGATGAGCGAAGCAAGGGTGGCTGTTCTGTTTGTCCCAGAATAATAACTGGTTCTGCGTATTAACAGACAGAAGACAAATGGAGGCGTGCAGACTCTATGCCAAGCAAATATTAAACAATTCCAAACCAGGCAGCTCGCAACGATCACAGTTAAGCAAGGAAATTATAAGATTTGATTCTTATTCTAGAGTTACTTCCCATCCTTAAAGATTGTTTTAATGAAATTTCCATGATAAAATATCACCATTCGCCAGTATAAAACAAAGAATGGTTGTAGATTGTTGTGTTTCTTTTCAAAAAGATACTTGATTGCTTTCACACAACAAAGCAATGGACAGTGTACTGGTTCTTCCTGAGCAATCCTTGTGATAACCTATTTTCTTAAAGTCTAGTTTTACAGTTTGTGTTTGTTTCCTTTGGCTACACTGAGGAATCTCTGCAATTCTTAAACCATGTATTCTAGCTTTTAATTTCAATATTCTTAGTTTATAAGCACTTTATATGAAAAAAATTAAAACATACTCCATAAATTCTGTCATTGACATACAGTCCAAGGACTAATCAATCTGTGGAAATCCATGAAAGAAACAAATATCTCATTATTTACCTTAAAGTATGTTTACTTACTAAGAAAACATTTTCATACAGCACATTTTAATTTACCAGGAAAAATGCAGCATCAGTTCAAGAAGTATGCGTAAGTCACTTGACAGAGTCTAGCACAGGGTAAACACTGGTTAACTACCAGTTTTCTGACTTTCAACTCTTATTAGTGTATAGTAAACTAATTGAGGTCAATTAGGATGCTCATGTTAAGCTGAGTTTTAAGGTGATTACACAATTGATAGAACTTTGAAGGATAAAAGATAAAATATGGGAAGTATTTTGCAATGATGGAGTAAAATTCTCTTTCTGGAAATAACACAAAGTAAGAGAAGCCATAAAGACTATCTGTGTGGAATAATACGGTTGCTAATCTCTATATGATAGAATCCAGAATTGGAATGTGACACAAGTTTAATGGTGCCCTAAACATGTCTCTGTGAATTACATTTAATTGTTTTACATTGCAATTTTTCTCTAGTGCTTTACTTAACAGAAAATATATGCACATGCATGCACAAACATGTATCAGAAAAATACACTATTATTTCCTATATGACTTTCAAGAAGCAAAACACATAGAGTCATTTTTCATTTCATTTCTTAGCAAAATATTTTTTAACATTTAAGTAGTGAGGCAGGGAATGAATACCTTTGCATGATATGATTGGCATTGACAATAACCCCTATTAGAAATAGGGCTTAATTGTATCTATCTTCTACTTAAAATATATAGTCATCAGTCATTATCAAATTTTGATTACCACAGAAAATCCTACTATTTAATTATTTCTTTAAAATATTCCAACTTTCACATTTCATCATGAATACAACACAAAGCATAAAAGTGACTTGTGTTTAAAATCTATTCAGAGTTATGATCTACTAACCAAGAAATAAAAAAAGTTTAAGCTAAAATTCATTTATTCCTTTTAAGTATACATTTTCATTTGAAAAATATGTTGGAGTAAATATTCTTAACTTATCAAAGAACAAATTATCATTCATATTTATTTTATTTGGTTGACTGCAATCTATGTATGTTATGATTATACAAGAGGTGATCAAAATACTTTTAACGGTTCAATTTTAAAAATTTACTAGTAAAAGACATGTTTCCATAAATCCCCTCAACATGTCATCACACACACTTGGAATACATTTATTGTGTTGTTCCTGCCACTCCCTGAAGCAGTTCTCAAGTTCTCGTCCCTGTATTTACAAGGCACATTGAAAAATAAGCTACTGTCCATTGCCATCCGAGGGAAAAGCTGGCTGGCATATTTCATTGTGTAACTTCATCCACCTTGTGCACTGGAGCTGACATCATGCAAATTCTGGCTCTGCCTCAAAATCAAAATGACCGTGAAAAGTAAACATTTTGGATCATTTCAGGACACTAAGCCAGCCAGGAAAACACAGATAAAGACACAAAGAGGGACTCCAGAACTCCTGCAGAAAGTGGCCAGTGATGGGCTAAGTGCACTGGAAGCAAGGGAGAGTATTCCGGGGACTCATAACAATATATTTTTTATGGAGGTAAAATATTTTACTTAAACACACACCTTATTTTAATCACACACATGCCATATATACAGATATATGTAAATATTCACACACATGAACCTCAGAATTTCTGTTATTCATTTAACCTAAAATACATTATTGTCTTCTTCTGTTTAAATCTTTCTTTGTGCAGAGGAAGAGGGTAGGGTTGTCCACTTCTGACACTTCTCTGATACAGGATTTTTTTTTTCTTTATCCTCATGCACTGGGAGTTGTTAGAGGTTAATATGGGCTAGAAATTCACATCTGTCAAAAAACTTCAGCAGTTACTGAGCCGCTACAAAGTTCATTTTAAACCATTTTTTTAACGGATAGATTTGCTAAACTCAATTTGTTCTGCTAAGAACAAAGGTGAGAGCTATCTCTTTTTTTTATTTATTTAAGAGAAAAAAAACACAGAAAAGAAAAACAAAAAGCAAAAGAGACAAACAAACCATAACAACAAATTCAATACAATAACATTATAGGTTTACAAAACAAGATGATACGAATTTGACAATGGTTGCAATACTGCATATTGTTATCCACAAAAGGGTTTTTTAGATTAACAGACACAGACATGTAAAATGGATCTAATCCTATGAGTATTAACTGTTATTTTCCAATAACTAATACAATTAGTACTATAGTCATTTTAGCTATCTTATGTATACATATATACAAATTTATGTCTTTTTCCTTTTCCCTTCCTTCTTTCCTCCTTTCCCCTATCCCAATTACTTTTCCTCTCTGAACAGTTTTTTACACTTACACAGTATTTATTGTAGATTTTGGGATGGTTATGCTAAGCTGAGTATATACTTTTTCAGTTTCTCACATTAGGGAGACAATACAGTATTTACACATATGAGTTTGATTTATTTTACTTATGAGAATGGACTGAAGTCGTGTCCATTTACTTATAAAAAAAGTCTCAATGCAATCTTTCTTGATAGCTGAGTAGTACTCCATTGTATAAAAATACCAAAACTTTTTTATCCATTCTTTGATTGATGGGCACTTGGGTTGTTTCCAGGATTTGGCTATTACAAATTGAGTTATTATATTCATAGGTGCACAAATATCACTGTGGTATGATGTTTTCAATTCTTGTGGGAAAATGCCCAGAAGTGGGATAGCTGGGTTGAATGGGATCTCTAATGCTAGCTTCTTGAGGAATCTCCACACTGACTTCCACAGTGGTTGCACCAGCCTACACTCCCACCAACAGTGGAGAAGAGTTCCTTTTTCCCCACAGCCCCTCCAGCATTTGTTATTGGTTGATTTCTTGATCTGGGCCATTCCTTCTGGGGTGAGATGGAATCTCAGTGTTGTTTTAATTTGCACTTCCTGAATGATCATTGATGTTGAAAATTTTTTCATATATTTATTTGCCATTTGTATTTCTTTCTCTGAGAAGTGTGTATTCATCTCAGATGCCCATTTTTGGATTGGGTCCTTGAATTTTAGGGGCCTGACTTTTTTTAATTCTTTATATGCTTTAGATAGAAGTCCTTTGTCTGAGGGACAGTTGACTAAGATATTTTCCCAATTTGTGGGTTTTCTTTTCACTCTGTTGGAGATTTCCTTTAACATGCAAAAAAGTTTTTAATAAGACGAGATCCCAGTTGTTGATTCTGGGAAGCATTTCCCATGCAGTTTGGTTTTTGTTCATGAACTCTCTGCGTACACCTACATCGTCAAGATTTTTACCTACTTTGTCTTCCAGCAGATTTAGTGTCTCTGTTTTAATATTCAGATCTTTGATCCATCTTGACTTTAATTTAGTGCATGGTGATAGGCACGGATCTAGTTTTAGTTTACAGCATACAGAAAGCCAGTTTTTCCAGCACCATTTGTTAAAGAGGCTATCTTTCTTCCAATGTACATGTTTGGCACCTTTGTCAAAGATGAGGTGGCTGAGTGTGTTTGTAGTTGTGGCTGTATCTTCTAATCTATTCCATTGATCTTCAGGTCTGTTTTTATTCCAGTGCCATGTTGATTTTATCACAGTAGCTTCATAATACAATTTCAAGTCGGGAATTGTGATGCCTTCTGCCTTCCCTTTGTTGCCCAGAATTGTCTTTGCTATTCTAGGTCTCTTTGGGTTTCAGATGAATCATAGAGTTGATTTCTCTAGCTCTGTGAGGTACATAAGTGGTATTTTGATTGGGATTGCATTAAATCCGTACAAAATTTTGGGAGAATGACCATTTTCACGATGTTTGTTATTCCTATCCATGAACAGGGACTGTCTTCCCATTTTCTGAAATCCTCTTCAATTTCCTTTTTCAGAGTAATGTAATTTTCATTGTATAGAGCTTTTACTTCCTTTGTTAGATTGATTCCTAAGTATTTCATTTTTTTTGGATGTTATAGTGAAGGGTGTGGTTTTCCTTATTTCTGTCTCAGTGAGTTCATCGTTTGTGTACGGCTACTGATTTTTGAATGTTGACCTTGCATCCAGCAACATTACTGAATTTCACTATTACATCTAGAAGTCTTTCAATGGATTTTGGGGGGTCTTCTATGTAGATTGTCATATCATCTGCAAATAATGATAATTTAACTTCCTCCTTTCCTATCCTTATTCCTTTTATTTCTCTCTCTTGTCTAATTGCTCTGGCTAATGTTTCCTGAGCTACATTGAATAGAAGTGGTGACAGTGTTCATGGTTGTCTTGTTACTGATTTTAGGTTGAAAGTTTTCAGTTTTCCTCCATTTAGTAAGATGTTAGCTGTTGGTTTATGATATATGGCTTTTATCAGGTTGAGGTAGAGACCATCTATTCCAATTTTCTGTAGGGTCTTTATCATGAACAAGTGCTGGACTTTATCAAAAGCTTTTACTGCATCTATTGAGATGATCATGTGCTTCTTGTCCTTGGTTCTGTTGATATGGTGTATTACATTTACTGATTTGCGTATGTTGAACCATGCCTGCATTCCTGGAATGAATCCCACTTAATCATGGTGTGTAATCTTCCTGATGACTTGCTCCATTCTATTTACCAGTATTTTATTGAGGATTTTTGCATCTATGTTCATTAGGAGGATTGGCATGTAATTTTCTTTTTTGGTTGGGTCTTTCTCTGGTTTTGGTATTAGGGTAATACTTGCTTCCAGGAATGAGTTAGGGAGACTTGCTTCCCTTTCAATTTCATTGAAGAATTTGAGGCATGTTGGCATTAAGTCTTCCCTAAATTTCTTGTAGAATTCAGCAGTGAATCCATCAGAACTTGGGCTTTTCTTTGTTGGTAAAGTTCTAAGTACATTTTCAATTTCATTAACTGAAATTGGGTTATTCAGTAGTTTTACAACTTCATAATTCAGTTTTGGTAATTTGTACATTTCTAGAATCTGTTCCTTTCTTCTGTGTTACTGAATCTATGTGAGTAAAGGTTTTTGATGTGGGTATTGATGATCTTCTGTATTTCCACAGGGTCTGTAGTGATTTGATCCTTTTCATTTCTGATAGCATGGATTTGAGTTTTTTCTTTCCTTTTGTTAATAAGGTTGTTTACAGGTTTATCAATTTTATTTATTCTTCCAAAGAACCAACTCTTCGATTCATTAATTCTTTTCATTGTTTTCTTAGTTGCAATTGCATTAATTTCTGCTCTGATCTTTATAATTTCCTCCTTTCTTTGGGCTTTGGACTTGACTTGCTCTTCTTTTTCTGGAAGTTTGAGGTGCAGCATTAGGTTGTTTATGTGTGTTCTTTACGTTTTTCTGTTGTGGGAGTTTAGTGCTATAAATTTCTGTCTGAGGACTGGTTTCATTTTATTCCACAGGTTCTGGTAATTTGTATTTGCATTTTTGTTTGATTGTAGATATTGTTTAATTTCTTCTTTAATTTCTTCTGTGACCCATTGATTGTTTAGGAGAGTGCTATTTAATTTCCATGTGTTTACAGAGTTCTTGTGGGGTTTTTTGTCATTAATTTCCAATTTTACTGAGCTATGGTCAGGTAATATGCATGGACTTATTTCAATTCCTTTGCATTTACTTAAGTGTGTTCTGTTGGCTAGTGTATTATCTATTTTAGAGAATGACCCATGTGCAACTAAAAAGAATGTGCATTCTGATGCTGTTGGTGGGAACACTTGGTATTCAGCATTGTGTTTTCAACATTGCAATTTGAACTCTACTTGGAAAAATATGTGTCTATATCACATAACAACTAAAAATTAGAATATTAAAATTGAAAATACATTCTTTTCTTTTGCCACTTTTGAGCCTGCCTTCACTAATGAATTCCTTGATTAGAATGCACATGTATACTTCTACTTCCTCAATCCATAAATTTTGTGACAAAATTTTGAACTTTCATATCACTAGTTAAAAGGAACAAAATTCTTTGAAGATTACTTGAATTTTTTAGGGCTTTTAATAGTTTTGAGACTTCAGTGCAGTGTTTTCAAAACTTCACTAAAAATTTACTAGAAAGCTAGTCCATGTAAATTTTAGACTGTTGAACTTTTAAAGTACAGAATAAATACACAGTGTTTTACTAAGATAGATAATAAACAGAGTTTATGAGACCTTGTTAGTTATCTTTTCTATTAACTATGAGAGAATAAATATTTTGAAAGAGTAAAAGTGGAATACTTTTTGTATATGAGTCAAAAAAAAAAGAACGACAAAAGAGAGGAAATGAACAGGAGCTCAAATCTAATTATGTCAAGAATCACCAACCAAAAACCATCAATGGAGTACTTCTCAAGCAAAAATGACTCTCAGTAATAATATCATTAACAATTTATTCAGAGGAAAAAAATTGGGTGTTTAGCCATATATTTATGGATTAAAAAGTTTATATTACTAAAATAAGTTGTTCAAAACTTTTCCAAATTTTATTTTAAAACTATAGCAAATGGAGTCATCTTTCGGGAACCAAGCAGAGGGAGGAAGTCTGAAGAAGCACAGACAGGGACGTCGCCTTCTCTGTCGCAGCCTCCAGCTGCCCTGTGGTAAGCACTTCACTGCCCCCAGGTTCCCGCCAGTGCTGGTGCAAGAGACCAGGCCGGCTGACCACGCTGCAAGCTCCAGGGCCTGCCTTTGAAGTATTTTATCCCTGAAGTGAGCTGCAGGCCGGAACCAGAGGAGCAGACTGAGCTGCGAGTGATAAATATATTTCACAGTTTTGTATCTATATTTTATAGACACCATGCTATGAAAATATGCTAAAGAAACATGTTCCTATTTCTACTGATGACTTTTAATATAAAATCTAAGGAATAGCAGAGTTGGATATTAGTCATCTGTACATCAGATGAGGTTTATCATGAAGCCCCCATACAAAAAAAAAGTGATATAACCTCTGTTTATGTGTCAGAAGTAATGAGTATCAAGGTTTGAATTAAGCTGAAAAATGTCACATATGATCCATTTCATAAAACATGCATCGAATATTTAATTCCAACCCAAATTGTGCTTTCTTTCTCACTCCACAGACTTCAGATGTGTTTGTTATCAGAGAGAGTCCTATCTAGAATTTCAGAATGTGCTTCTAAATCTGCAAAATATCACCTCATTGAAATTTCAGACGCACACTTCCTAGGGACTGTTACTGTGTTTCAAGGAATACTCGACTATGGTAACTGGGCTTTTTATTCAATGATTCATTGAAAATGGTATTTTAAAGGTAAGTCATTGAATTAATCTAAAGACAACTTCAGAATATTAGGCAATTGCTTGTTTTAGTGCTATTTTCAAAATAAAATCACCACTTAGGTTCTATTTTTACAGTGTCCTATTGTAATACATATACATGTATTGTTCAATACATATATATCAAAACAGTGCATGACTTGAATTCACTTTAATTATCTTGCTTTCTTTATATTTTCAATTTTCTTTCCACTTTGATGTCGACTGATATTGGCTAATTCCCCAATTTCCAAATAATTGTAATTGTTTTTGAATTTAACTTCGATGGCAGGTGTGATGAGGGGACTCGTAGGGAATGCTAAGATTCTTTCAAACAAGTCCTGATAGGAAAATTATTTTCATGGTACTGTTAACATATGAGTGGCCTTGTCCACTGTGATGGCTATAAGTATACAGCAGAGCTTTCCAGAGACATACTTTGTCTCTGATTCCTAATGGAATGTATGTTTATGAATTTTTGTATTTTTGCAACTTTTAATTTTGTAAATATTGACAGACATAATGTGGTACACAAAAGTCTTTGGAGTTCTCATTAATTTTAAGAGTACAAAAGAATTGTGAGGTGAAAAAAGGTTAAGATTGCTGATTTAGTGCTTGATAGACTTTACAACAATCATTTTTAAGGACTTTTAAAATTGAATCGTAATTGTATGAATTGATGGAGAACTTTCTGGTGTAAATCTGGAACAATCAAATTAGGGTAGATAACAGTAATGTGTATTGCAAAACAACTAGAAGAGTGGGCTTTTAGTGTTTCATCCTTTATCAAAGGAATGATAAGCATTTAAAGTAAGGGATGTCAAACTTTAAAAAAAAAAAAAAAGAGAGAGAGAGAGACCAACGTTGCACAGCTAATAAAACTTGAGAGCCAGTTTTGATTTGAAAGTATGTGGTCTTTCCCTAATGCCATCCTAACTGTGGAAATTATTTTATATTACTGTTCTAAAACTTAGTTTGGAGATGTTATCTCAGTCATCAGTGTGATAAGATGACTGACTCAGCAGGATCCACTGTGTGAAATAAGTAATTGTATTTTGCCTACCATTTCTTTTGTAATGTGATTTAAACGCACACATTGTGAATTTCCATGTGTGAGGTATTCTCTGTAATTCATATAAACCAAATTCTGCCAGTTTGATTTTTTTAAATGCTTAACTTTCTTAAGTAGTATGATGCTCATGGAGCGTTTAACACAAAGTCTGATATTTGTTATGTCCATTAGGAATAGCAATTTAATTGTACAATGAGTAAAATACCATAATTAGCTATCCACATCAATCTGATTCTTTAAGAAAAAAATTGCTTATCCTCATTTGCTGTCTCTCAATAGGAGCAGACATCTTCATCAGTCTCAAGAGAGTCAGCAGAAATGAGCAGACCAAATGGAAGAAATTATAAAGCACAGATAGTCCTGAGCACTGGCCACACTCAGAGTATCTGCCCTCTGCACAGCCACTTTCCCATCTGCTGATTCAAGGCCACGCTCTAGTGTCGAACTCAGCTTGTTCCCTTCGACACTGCGGCCCTCTCTAATCTGAGGAGTCCTGAGCAATTCCCAGAAACTGCAGGGATTTGGGATAAAAATATTGTATGAAGTAACGGAATATTAATGGTTGGTCATTCCTTACACTTCTAAACGGAAAAAAGTTGTGACAACTTAAACCAAGATAGTTAGTTTTAGAACTAATAAGAGAAGAGACTTGCAGAATTTCTTTCCTTTAGATTTCTCGAAACAGAGTCTATAATGGCAAGTTGGTGACAATGGCTGTTATTTTTGGAATTGCAAGTATTTGTCAGTCTCAAAATGAAGAAAATCTGTTTGGTTCATGAACTCTGTAACTGGATTGTCAGGTTCTGATTTTTGGTTCTGCCTTTAGAAACTTGGGCATCTCGCTTGTACTTTCTGTTTAAGTGTATTCAGTTGTAAAATGGGTGTAGTTAAAAATGACGTTTCAATTACCAAATGAGTGTACACTGTGAAATAAATGTCATCAAGAAGCAAATGCAAGTCGAATACATGGAATGGTGTCCAGGACGTATCCTCCTATGAGGGAGGGTTGTTCATTTCTCTGTACCTGGGTTGTTCATTTCTCTGTACCTTAAAATTCTGCTGAGGAACAGAGACACCCAGACAGTGCGGCTGGGGACACGTGTGCTTCTGACGCTCAAAGATGGCACATCAGGGCTTCTTACTCTTTTACATAAATTCAAAATTTTACATTTTTGCACTCTGTATGACTGCTTCATTGGAATGACTTAGAAGGAATTTCAGCATTATTCTACCACTATTTTTAGATTCTCCTGTCCTGCTGTGATTTGTGAGGCTAAGCTTCAATTTCTACATCTATTTTAAAAGTATAATCATAAGGAAACCGCCCCTCCATCACAGTTTTCACAAAGACATGTTTATGGTCGAACATTTAGAGTTTTGGTGATTCAAGACCCATGGAAATTCAGGAAACGCATATTTCTTTGGAAATTTGTAAATGAAATTTGTATTTTTAGGCAAGTTTAATATATCATACTCATTTCTAAAAATATTGTACTGGCTTCTCATCCCAAAAATATAAGTAACCCTATTTACTATCAAGAGTCAAATATCAGGCATCTCACTTGTTAGCAGTGTCACTATTATTATTAAATATTATTAATGAAAAATGATCACTGAACCTCCCTAACTAAGGTCAAATCACCTTGGTTTCCAGAATGAAAAATGGAAAATAGGATGACACCTTCCAGTTCACATTTGGGGGGTAAGGGCCATACCACCCGCAGAATTCCCAGAGTTGCCTGATCAGTCAATTCTGAAGCAGGCCTGGTTTTCCTTTTCCATGTTAGGACTTGTTGGGCCTTTAGTAGTAATTCCACAAATGTTCCTAGGCAAACGCAAGCACCAGAAAGCTAACCATGAATGGTTCACTTTCATAATTTTGAAGTTTGTTTCCCATGATATTAATATCCCCTTCCAGTTCACATTAACCAGTCCCTTGTTCCACCCCAAAACTTGCCAAGAATATTTCCTTTCTCTTAGTACAATAAGCTACTTCTTTCAACCATTTTCACCAGAACACCAGGAAATGACCTGGCAGTGTGTGTTTGTGTGTGGACATGTATGTAAATGTGCATATATATGTAATAATATATGTTTGTATCTTCAATTCCAACACTTCGCAATTATGTATTTAAGCCATCACTTCTTATGTTTCAAACATATTGTCTGTCCAATCCAATATGAAAAGTACTGGCAAATTTGTACAATCCAGGGCAATTAGAAGTTATTTAAGTCATACTATTTCAAAAATGCTTAGCAGTGTTTTTCCCTGTAGAGTCACTTTTTCTGTGCTGGTGAAGCAATTTTGCAAAGCACTGACACTATGACTAGAGTCGATGATGTAAGAAAACTATGCTGTTTATCCAGTAAGATGTACTTTTCTTTTCTACTTAATCACATAAGTAAACTAAGTTCGCTTTTCTGGGTATTTTTCTTGTCCTTTTAGCATCAAGGTTATCCCTATTAGTATTCACAAATACCTTTATGCGAGTTAATGTTTATCAAATTTTCTATGCATTCTAAAACTTATAATGAGGAAAGAATGTCCAAAGGGTTATATTATCAACCAATTTAAATAAGCATTTTTATAAGGAGGCCATGAAAGCCTCATCATTTTCCATTTAGAAAATTTGTAAAAATCATAGAAGTTTATATTTTCTTTCAGTAAACAAAATAAAATATAATCACTATAGAATATTGGGACATCAGAAAAAACATAAATGAGACAATTTTAATGGCCCTCTATCCCACAGTACAGCTGGAATAGTTCATGTACATCACTAACACTTCCAAAAGCTTGGGTAGAAAGTGGCCCCATCTCCAAATGCGCAGCAGAATCAGACACAGATCATGGTACCCATCTGAGAAATGTTCTATAGCCCCCCTCCCTAACTTCTAGATGGATTTCTCTGCCTTGTGCCTTCCCATCTTCTTCTCTGTATGTATGTGTCCTAATTTTCTCTTCTTTTAAGAATGGAAATATTTTATCAAAGCCCACCCTAAATCAGACCTCATTTCCATTTCCTAGTTCTCCAAAGATCCTAATTCCAAATATAGTCACACTCCAAGCAGCTGGGGCTTACATATTCAATGCAAGAATTTTGCATGGAAATCAATTCAGCCCACATTAGGTTTGAGCTGCTTTGGAAAGTTAAGGTAGTAGAAAGTAAACAGATTTCTTAAAATCAAATTACTGGTTAATGACCAATATTAGAATCCAGGTCTCCTGCCTCCAGTCTTGGCAACTGTTTCTCCTGACATGTCTGGTCTGTATTTTAAGAATAATAAACTATTATTTATTCTTAAAAAAAAAAAAACACTAAGTGTAAAAAACTGTTTGAATAAATTTGAGTCATTTGCAGAAAAATGAATACACGAAAGATTATGTGTCTCATGATTTTTGCTCTATGAGAGCATCAAGATGTAAATAATTAAAAGATGAAAATAAAAGATAGGTAATAGGAAACAGGGACATAGGCTTTGCGGAGATGGGACAGGGACCCAAGGATAAGGGAAGTAAAAAGGACCACGATACGGTATGTATACTTACCAGTTCCCAAAGATTATGTGTTATGTATCACAAACATAAAAAAGTAATTCAAGGAATCCTGTAAATACCTATTTTCCTTATCCTCATCACAATCCACTTTTTAAGGATAATATTATTTTTTACTTTACTAAGTAACTATATAGTACTTGCCACTTATACGCAGTGCTGCCTTTTATCAAAAGTGCTTTATATTTGACCTGAATCACAAACATTTACAAATATTTGTTTCCAAGTCTTTGGTTTGTTTGAAATAGTGTAACAGAAAAAGTTTTAGAAATACAGCCTTCCATAGATTATCCTCTATAAAAAGTAAGGGTAGAACTCCATTGATTTATTCTCTCTGTGACTTTAAATATAGTCTTAGAACGATAAAAACGAAAATCTTCCGTTTTCAGTCAGACATAGTTCAAGAACGCGGTGGATTTATTTGCTCTAGCCAAGATCCTCCTCTTTTCTGCGAGTCTATTGCGAGCACACATCTCCTGCCGCCTCCGCATCCTTTCGTCTGGTTTCCGCTGAGTGACGCCGTCTACTCCCCAGATCTGGAGTAGAAAGTGGGTCTGTCCGCAGGCGCCTTCACGGGGCTGCAGCGAGAAGACAGCAAGGCTGCGCGGTGCCGGGAGGAAGCTCCTTCAGGAAGCAAGAAGCAAATATGCTCCGTACTAAGCTCATTTTTATTTTTTTCAAACAAGGAAAGATCAGCTGTTCTGGAGAGCGGCATCACACTTTTAAAAAGAAGGTGCGATTGCTTAAAATTGCCAAAGCAAGAAGGGAAATAGGAAGCGCCCAACATCAGATGAAATATACACTAGTATAACGAAGATTTTGAAAGCACAGTTGCTGTAAGTATTTCCTCGAGAAGTTAGCTACAGCTAGCGCTCACATTTCAGTGAAAGGGGACGGAAATGGGATGCAGCAAGGATGGGCGCAGCGCGGTGTGCCGGGAGGTAAAACAGCAAGTGTGCGAGTGGGCACCGCACTGGCGGACGCTGCAGGGGACTCCAGCCCGGAGGGCCAGAGAACCTGAGCGCCGCGCGTGTGAATTCCCGCAACACAAGCGAAAGGGTTGGATGCGTTTCACCACGTCTGTTGGTGTCGTTATAATAATTAGAAAGATACTAACTACCAGTTATACTAATCATATTATCAGTGTACTACACGCCACTTTTCGTAAACACTATGGCACTTACTGTACTGTAACTTCGTATTAGTCAGGGTTTTACTAGAGAAAACAGATATTATACAAGATACACAAAAGTATAACAAATTACAGGATAGGCTTACGATGGTCAGCCACAGAGTTGGATGAGGAAGCGTGCAAAGGGTATTTGCACGCTGGAGGCTGAAGGATTCTACCCAAGGTCTGGAGTTCACTACAGGGTCCTGTGCAAGGCCGCACCAGCAGGCTGATGGGTCTGTGACCGAAGGCCGAAGGATCCAAGGCAGAAGCCTAAGAGTCTGCGCTGGCAGCCAGGAGACGATGTCCAAACCAAAGGCGAGGACTGGAGCTCCTCCAAAGAATGGAATGTGCTTGTGCTTCCCCTTTCCCTTTATACCATCCACCTGATGAGCCACCCTAGGATGGGTCTTCTATTCCCAAGGGTGTAGAGATGCTAAGCTCATTTAGTTAAGCTTCTAAATGTCTCAAGTTGACTCTATCAATCAACCACTACAAACACATATCATAATTATACATGGATACATAATAACATTATATAATGATTTATCCTGCATTTAATAACAAAGGTTTGTTGGATTTTTTTTCACTTAAAACCACTACTTGTACTTTATCCTTAAAAGAAGAATTTGAGATTCAAAACTAGAATTAAATTACTCTTTGACCCTATCAGTTATGAGACTTTAAAACATATTTAATGTATACCAATTAAAAATATTGCCTTGAATAAAACATTTTTTAAAATTTATTTTCTTAGTTTTAAGCTCAAGAACTACAATCTGATAAGAAAATTAATGGAATTTTACCAATTCTTCTGGAGCATTTTTTAGTCCTGCACATTAGTTGGGGGTAGGCAGCCCTGATTCTATGTGCAGTGCAAAGTCAAAAGAGTGAGAAGATATTTAGCTGTTTTTATGAGAACCATTTATAAGGTACTGTTTAAGTCTAGTTATGTGAACAGACAATAAATTAGATGGAGTATATTGACTCAGCTTTCCATCGCTGGGACAGTCACCCTAAAACAAACAACCCTGACACACAAAATATAGAGGAGGAGAGGTTTATTTTGGCTCATGGTTCCAAGATTCAGTCCATGGTCATATGAATCCAAGACAGAAGCATCATGGGCAGAAAGTCCTGGTGGAGGAAAGCTGCTCAACCTCTGGCATTCAGGAAATCAGGAAGCAGGGAAAGAGCTTGAGCAAGACAGAGGAAAGGGATAGAGTCAGGATAGAACTTTTAAAGTCATGCCCCAGTGATCTACATCTTCTGTCTCACCTCCTAATACCCCATTCAGCTATCAAGTCATGAAAAATTTAATCTACTGGTGAGGTCACTGCCCTCTTAAGCCAGTTACCCACTTCTGAAAATTGCTGCATTGAGAATGAACTTCTCAATACATGAACCTTCAGGGGAAGCTTCATCTTTAAATGATAATAAAATTTTGAAAAACATTACTGTTTTGTGAACAACACAATGATGTGTGAGAACCCTGATATGTACCAATGACATACAGACATTGACCAAGGTTTTCTCAAGTCAATACACAAGGTGGATACAAAGCCTAACTCCATTATGTGATGTCAGACAGATGGTGATAGGAGGAGGGTACCCCTTAACCAAGCAGTGGTATCAAAAGGGGAAAATGACAAAATAATCTGAGATAATTTAGATATGAAGGAGTGAGAATACATGCTAAAAATACGAAAGCATTAGGGTTATCTAGATCACGGCATGCTGTACTAAGAACTAGGAGCTAAATCATATGCAGTAAATGCCCACTGGAGCATTTCTAAATAAGAGAGCAATTAATATCAGAGAAGTATTCACTTTTAAAAGAGAGTACAGTGGGTACAGCAGGCCTCTCTGGATCTATGAGACAGATGTTGGTTCACTTCTCCTTTGTTCTGGTTCTTCAGACTTGACCCAATCTGCCTAAAGGTTACATGAATGAACTCTTTTTTGGATTGAAATACCATCCCAAAAATTTTCATATTTTGAGGTCCTAATCTCTAGTGCCTTAGAATGTGATCTGATTTGAAGAGAGGGTCATAAAGAGATAACTAAGCTGAACTGAGGGCAGTAGGATGGCCCTTAACACAATACAGCTGGTGTCCTCATAAAAGCGCACTAAGGTGACACACAGGAATGCACAGAAGAAAGACAATGCGAAGACAGAGGGAAGACAAACAACTACCAGTCAGGGAGAGAGGCCTGGAACAGATACTCCCGCAGCAGCCCCCAAAAGAACCCTGCCAACCCCTGGACCTTGAACTTCAGGCCTATAGGGTGGTGAGACAGCAAACTGCACTTATTTAACCCACCACATTCGTGGTCTTTCGCCAAGGCAGTGCTGGCAAACTGACACAGGCCTCTAACCGCTGGCTTCTGGCAGGCTCCCGTCATAGCAGGGTCGAGGCAGGAAATGGAAAGATGTCCACTCACTCGTGCTTGCATTAGGTCCCTGGGCAGCCTTGCTTCCTTAAGTCTTGGCTCCTGGCAGATGACTTCTTCCTCTAGATTCTGAAAACTCCTCGACCCTGTCCTGGAGTATTTCACCCTCCCTACCCCTCCTTGCCCTAGGCTGTAGATAAACAGGTTCGGCGGGCCAACTCTGCTGCCCAACTAGCGTCCTATAGCATCACATAAGGATTTCCAGATCTCCAGGCTCTTTTTGTAAGCAGTTCATTTATTAAAACTGATTTAGTTATATTAGTTTAAAAGTACAATGCGTTTCTGCTGTGAACGCGAATCTCGCCCATTCAGCACGGTGGAGACTAGGTGGACATAGGTCAGGGAGTGGGACGGACACGCCTCTTCCTCTGCAGTCTGGTGTCTAGAACTTAGTCATGTTGGCAAGTCTAATGGCAGGAGGAGCTGGGGAAGATTTTCTAACTTTTCATTCAGGACAAAAAGCACATTAGTTAAAGCGATATGGAAAAAACTAAGTGCAAATACATCGATAAGGGAAATTATGATAACCATTCACTTTTAGGATAAAAACAAAAAAAGAATAATCAATAAAAGTTTATAACAAGAATTAAGTAATTTGGAGCATAGCATCATATTTTTTAATTCTTGGTTCCAAGTAGTTTACTATACTACTTATAAGAATATAAATTAATATGATTGTTATTCAGTTATTTAAAAATTATGCTAAATGTTGCTACAATTTATGGTTTGATCTGCGGTTTATTGCCAGAGAATTTTAAGTGATGTGAAATGCAAGTAATGTCAGCTTCAATGCCACAAATATTTACTTTATTTCCGTGTGTTTCTATTATTTAAATTGCAATAAGCACTTACCCAAGGTGCTGCACTATGCCTCAGGATGATGAATTATTTAATCTTCACACCAAGAACGCTGACCTTGTGATGTGCTGGAGTAGTAGATAATATTGTTAAAACATACAGAAAACTGTGTATTCAAAATACAGATTAACCTGAAAGAAATCACTAATTTTACGTCAATTGGAATAAAGACAAGCAGAACATTACCATAGGAAACATCAGAGTTTTGCACTTCTGTAGGAAGATATTAATAATAAAGCCAAGAACTTGACATGTGTTAACCAGAGCAGGAGCTCTTCAGCTCCGGGTACTAGGAAATCAGTGAAGTGGAAACAAAAAAGAAACAACTTTCCAAAAATAAAGATTCTGTCTTCTAATGAAGTGTGTACATTATTTCCTTAATCTTTTCACTAACCACTGTCAGTAGTGTCAAGAGAAACATGTCAATGAAATAATGATTTTGCATCAATTTGAAGAAAAATAAAGAAAAACAATTGGGTTAATTTATTAAAATAACAATTATCATTATTTTAACTGTTTCTTAAAAACAAGTTCACTCCTTTCAACACAATTGACTCCAAATATGTGATTTTCTGGACTAATATTGATTCAGCAACTTAATTAGACTGTGGCAATCTATAAGGAAAAGAAAGGAAATATTTTAAAGATCTAAATTCACTTTTTTTCCTTGTAGATCATTATTATTTTAATAAATTAACCCAATTCAACTTATCATCAGTTACTTTTCATACAGTGAAGGTGTTCTATCTGATTTCATCAAGTATTATTTGTAAATTTGCTTCTATTAATAGCAAATGATTTTGTGGAAAGGAATTGTGAATGACCTCAAAATCCAAAGTCAAGTCTGTATTTTCATCTTTCTTTGTGTATTATCAATGCAAAGCCTCAGAACATTTTTCTGTTAATATCAAACTTTCTTGAAAAAGGAGGCAAATAGTTTCCCAATATGCATTTTTTAAAATGAGAATATGTTGATAGCAAGTTTCAACATAAGCAAATACGACACTAGTGAACCTTAAGTTTGAAAGCATTCTAACTGAGAAGTGGGTCACATCTCCCAGAGGTCTCTGGTTCATTTACTGAAGCCCGCACAGAACCACGGAACGTCACGTACGTGTATCCCTGACTCTGTCTGGCTGTTGCTTTGACTTACTCTGTTACAGTCTGCAAACTGCTTTAATTGTTAAAGCCTCCTTGATCATCACACGTCGTCAGAAATGAATACATTAAGGCTGCGTGCATTGAATCACTAACAGAAAAAAAAATTCTAGGAACTACTGAAGTGTTAATTTCTAGATAATTCTGTCAGTTGTACTGTTTATCATTAATGACTAATTGCCATGCTACTATGAAAAACACAATGCTACCATATTTGCCCAAATTTAAGCTAAGATGTGAGCCAGTTGTTTAGAAAATCTTAACACTTTTGCAAGATTTTCAAGACTATTGTTTGAAACTGATAATGTTGCATAAAAGTGCTGTCTTATATAACTCACAAAATTATAGCAAATTAAGGCTAGTGTGTCACTAATGACCAGAAATAGAATAATAACTAATGTGACAAAGCTCATGGAGTTAAGTAGAGCTGGAAGTTTGAACTTGGGAACTAAGGTTAGGCAAGGCATGATAAGCTGTTTACAGGGAAAATAAAGAATGTTTTGGATAGACTGCCCCTTCCCAAAAAGTAGAAGCACACATTAAATTCCACCAGCTGCAATGCTCCACCATTCTAGACTTTATGTTCATTTTATTCTGTTCCCCATGAAACTTTGATTTTGTTTCTTTCTATTTATTCTTCAAACTAATCACATAGGGTTCTCACATTCGCATTACTGACATTGATTTTGCTAATGTTACCCACGAGTAGGAAGTTCCCGTGTTCACACAGATAGGTTTCCAGAGTAAAAAGAGGTGTGCTGCTAGTTATTACTTTGAGCCACACAAATAAGTTCTGCCCTGTGCAGTGTCAAACAATGGTCGTCCTTCAGAGGTAATTTCCACCCTGCACTGTGGTAGGCATTAGGTGAGAGCAGGCTTTCTTCTTGAAATCATCTCCATGCCTGCTTCAGAGGGAGGCTTTGGTCCTCGCACTCCAATGTTTAATTTTTCTTTATCTTTTGCTCGCTTCTAAGCACGGTTCACAAGTTGGCCAGGATGTCTGGATACAGCACCCTGCACGGAGTCATGTCTCTGTGAGGAGACTCTTCATGGTCAGTCCGTCCTCTCCACTGCCGCCAGGCCCTGCGTGGTGGGTTCTGCCACATCCCTCCATCTCCTCAGAAATGTCTCCCCTCAGGGCCCCTCTCACTTAGGCTTTCTGTCGCTCTTCACACTCTCTGCAAAGCTCATTTCAGTTAGGGCCTTTCATCTCACTGCTCCCTTTACCTGCAACAGAGTTCTCTCTTCCTTCTCCTGTGTTCTCACATTGGCTTCCGATGCCTTCTTTCCCTTTATGCAAGTTTAAGATTAAAAGCTGTGTCTTTAGGCAAACCCTCCTGAATCATTCTGAGCTTTTTCCCTCAAGTTTTGTCTCTGTAGCACCTACTCTTACCTTGCATCTGTTTGCTTGTTGATGCTCTGTATTCTGAGCTACACGCTGACGTTCAGGGGTTGAGGGACACGTCTGTCTGGTTCTCTTGTACTAGTATGCAGTTAAACTTGTTAAACGGTTGGTTGATAAGTTAAATGCTAAATAATGAATGAGAGGCAGGTTCTGAGGGTTGCTGAGGGTTGAAGACCAGGAAAAATTACCAAGAGAAAGAAGGAAATAAGTTTTCAAGTGTAAGACATTCCTGTGCTTCTAGGAATTGGCAAGGTTTATGGGAAAATAAAGCGGTAGTTTAGATCTGCCAGAGAAATAAAATTTCCATTTTGCTGGATTCTTTGGTCTTCCCAACAAAATAGATTGAGTCTCAAATTACTTTCTCTCTAGAGTCACATGATATTTTTGTATACTCACACAAACCCATACACTTACTGAACAAACAAGTAATAATCTGATACATTACAGCAATCTAATAAAATATCAATAATAATAACAATATTTTGCCAGGGATATAGCTCAGTGGCACAGCACCTGCTTGGCAAGAGTAAAATCATGAGTTCAATTCCTGGCATCAAAAAAATATTTTAAATGAGTCCTCTTTTTCCCAAAGATATCATAGCATTCTAATTTATAGCTTGTTAGCAGATGCCTATAAAGTTTACTGGATGTTCTGGTTTCTGCATACATTTGATTTAGGTTGTAAACTGCCCAAAATACAGAAACTGAATTGATTTAGCTGAGTTATCACCATTGTGGTTATTTTAAATAGATGAAATTATTAACTTTGAATCGAACTTTATCTTGTAATATTTTTTCAGTTGAAATACATGTGAATTATTGAAGAATATTCTCACTAAAATAGAAACAATTTTATTCAAATGCTTGAAAAATTTTAGTTCACCATTTGAAAAGAACACAAAATGGAAATCTAAGTACTAAATGAGCATTTTATTCCACCAAATTACAGCATTTAAAATAATCACAAGTGATTATGTTCATATACTTAAGTATGTTTGAAAGGAACAAGAAACACGAGCCATTCATAACCACACAAAGCTCGTCAAGGCTGATCTCAGCCCTAGTTCTAGAGAACTTGCTTTCTGAGCCTCTCTACCCAAGGTGCCGGTTCCTGCGCTGGGATCACCCCACAGGCGTGAAAGTTCTGTGATATTGAGAAACACGGTCTCTGACGTTTCTGTCAGGAGTTGAGAGCAATTAGAATTATTTTATGTATTTAAATGCATATAGCACACAGTTAAAATGTTTAGCTATCTGAATTTGGAATGGACATTGATTTTATAGCTAGAGGATAAAATTGCTTGACACTTGGCAGGTTTCAGTTTGGTGTACCTGTGACAACTTGCTTGAAATTGAGTGGTTTTATAGTTGGATTGACCCAATTTTCTGTCAATAAGTATATCAATAATGATTAAATCCAAAAGCAAAAAAAAAACTGCTAAATTAAAAACTGGATATTTGATTCTTTTTTACTTACTTATTTTGGAGCATAGTGATAGCCATCTCCCACAAAAGCTGGACACTTTAAAAGTTAGAAGTGTGCTTGTTTTTATAATCTCAGGACCTAGCAAACTGCTTTGCAAAAAAAAAATTATAAATGTTTATTGAGTGGTTGGTTGACTGAGTCTATTATTGAGTAAAACTTACAAAATAGTCATATGACATTGTCAAAAAAATTATCTTTAAAAATGGAAAAGCACTTTGTATTTTTATAATTGTAGTAGTCACATAATACATTTTGAAAGATAATTATAAAATTATGTGTATTTTAATTAATGTCAAATAAATTCTTTATCAGGCATGTCACTTTTCTAAGGAAAAAATCTGCAGTATGATATGGTTATAGGAATATTAAACCAGTAGCAAAAAAAGGTGAAAGTAATGTTCATGGTAATTAACCTTCTGCTTCATAATTGTAATGAAAAATTTATTAGTTGGGTTCCTAAGCATTAATATAATGATAAACAACATGTGAAGACTACTTCTAAAACTCTAACTTTTGAAAGCTAAAAGCAAAGAAAAGTAAAAGATAGCTCTAGGAAAATATTTTCCTCTCAACTCATAGAACAAAGCCCAGTATCTCTTCTCTCTGGTTTCTCATGGCCCAAGCTGACCACATACACTACATCCACAATGCTCGAATCTCACAGCAGATGGAGCCCAGCAACGTGATCAGTCTCCCACTACCATTACTTCTTGCTACAAGGTCATGCATGCTTCTTCACACCTTGAGAGAGATGAGCCCTTGGTCTGGCCAAACTCCTGTCACCACTGTGCAAATGCAATGTATGCATTTGCCTAAGAGATAAGGCTATTGGAGTAAACCCAAAACAGCCATGGTAAAACAGCTCGGGTCACACGCAGTAGATTTTTCAGTGGACACCCTATTTAATCTCTTTCACAACAATCCAACTAACGACAGTATTGACATTTTAGAGGTGTTGTCCTGAGTACCACAGGAGGTAGTCATTCCAGCAACTACTGCTCCCCTCACTTATGAGGACCAAAAATGACTCCATACATTGTAAAATATTTCCATTATGTATGACAGCAAATTACACACCCCACTTTAAGAACCACTACACACACACACACACAGACTCAACTCTTGAACTATTTCAAAACTCAGTAATTTTCAAATTATTACAAGAATACAAAGTTATTTTATAATTATTCTGGTTTTAGTAAAGAGAAAGAGAGAAAATTATGTCTTTTTAAATTTTTGGACAGCTGGGCATGGTGGCGCACGCCTTTAATCCCAGCACTCGGGAGGCTGAGGTAGGAGGAGCGTTGTGAGTTCGAGGCCGGCTTGGGCTACAACATGAGCACAAGGCTGGCCTGAGCTGCATAGTGCGACCCTGCCTCAAAAATCCAGGGCTGGAAGTTTGGCTCAGTGGCTTAAGCACCTGCCCTGGCAGGTGCGAGGTTGTGAGTTCAATCCCCGGTACTGCACAAAAATAAATAAATTTTTGGACAGTAAACTTTACATTGATTATGTTTAATATTTAGAAGTGAATTAATTTTACATACTTCCTGAATCAAAGAAAAGTTCTCACTTGGCAACCTTCTCTGACTAAAAGAATATTTTAATTTAAAAATCCTTGGTAAGGGAAGGCAAAAATACCACCGACATATTTCTGCCTTTAAATCAATTGTACTGATAAGTAGTACCCACCTCCCTAATTATCCATCCTCCTGACCATAATCACTTTGATGGAAAAGGACCTGTGCAGAAGCATCAGGATGATGGCTTGAAGAAAAGGGGTAGAAGCAGTAGAGAAGTTTTAAATCCTGGCCACAGACAAGGTTGCTCTGTTTGTCTTACATTGCTCTCATTCAGTCAGGGCACTGCCATGCACACCCTGCTTCTCTAAGCCATTTCTGAAACAGAAATCTGATGGCTGTTATTCAGGCTCCGTGCATCAGCCCGATACCACAGCACAGTTCATCTCCTTGGGGACACCATGGCCAAACCCCTGAATCAATCTAATTTGGAACCAGAAGTGAGAGAAGAGGATGGAGGAGCATCAATCTGACAGAACCTACTGACTTTCCATAGAAGGAACTTCCTCCTCCCACAGCACCTTGTGTTTTCTGCATTAGTCCTTCCTGCATTAGAGCAATGAGATAGCATTGAGGTGGATACTGAAAAATAACAAGGTGTTGACTTCTAAAACAGTTGCGTTGAACTTTCTTAAAGCACATGACTATGCAGATCGATGTGCAGCCAGTTGAGAACCTGGATAGTCTACCACTTTATGGAGATTGTTTACAAGCAGGATCGTAGGTAGATAGCTACAGTATGAAGTAATGGAAGGAGGATTCTTTCTGCCTGAGACCTCAATAGGAGGCAGTGAGGAGGGTGTGTAGTGAGCTATTATAACCACTCTAGATCCTCTTTCCTCTGAATCCACTCCTAACTCAGCACTCTACAATCCAAATGAGCATACAAAAACATTTTCAAAAACATGGCAAATTTCAGCAGTGGCATTAGGAGAATATGCTTAGTTTTTCATGGTTGAAGAGTTAGAAATGTTTTTTTTTTATCTTATTCCTCAAAATTTAATTAAGATGCAACGAAACCCTTGAACAATTAATTCTTACTAAACATCAATGGGTTTTAATTATGTGAAAACTTGGCATTATTCAACGTCATTTAATTCAACAACAACAAAATATTTCTTAATAGCTTATTTGGAAAAGATGTAGATATTTTCACTTTTCTTGGTACTAGAAAATAAGTATAATATGCCAATTAAAGCACAGCTCTGGAAACAAGTAGAAAATTGCCACTGATTGTGTGACACTGTTTTGTTTTTTTTTTCTGAGCAGTCATCCTTAACTCCCTCATTTGTTAGATATGAATAATCAGTGGACCCACCACGGAGGGTCATCACACTCATCATTTAATTTATTGCGTGTGCCTTTCTTGTAGAGAGTGCTCAATAAATCTTTGCAATTATTTTTATGATTGGCCATTTCAAATTTATAAGTTCATGTGCGCAGCTTTTCATAGTAATGGGTCAGAGTTCTGTCATCCAGTATAGGCTCAAGGAATAACAAGACTATGTCATTATAATTGTGTCCATGTACAACATGTTCTTGGAAAGTATGAGTTCTTGAGATGAAAAGACAGTTAAACTGGTGTCATCATCACTTACTGGGTGGTCTAGTTACTTGCTAAGTCTTTGTTGGATATACTGAGGATTAAGTAAGTCAAACCTGGTGAAGCATTTAGGAATAACCCTAGAAAGGTTACTTAATATTATCATTGTGTTATTATCAACATTTTTTAACCTTCTATTGTCATTTAGTAGTCAACTATTGTGCTGCATAAATGTTGGAAACTTTACCTAGGTTCCTGAGTAGGTTTTAAAAATCTTCACTAAGGCCACTAAAAGCTCAAAAAATGATAGAACTGATATAGGGAAGAGATGGAAATAAAATAGACTTCAAATACCATATCACTTATCTATAGTAAATGATAAATAGTAAGAACGTATAAACCTTTCTTCAAATACCTTGCCCCTTACCTATGGTAAATGCTGACTAGCCAGAATTTGTGGTCCTCTGGTGAATGAATGAGTGAATGGATGGATGGATGCTGTGTGGATACATAATAAATTAGTATATATATGGAAGACAAAACAAACCTGAAGAATGAAAGCATAATTCTTTACAAAGTATTCATGCCAAGATTTATCCACATGCACTAAAATATGAAATAATTTTAACTTTAATCATCCCAGAGGCTGAGTGGTGTACTGCTACTCTTGTTAACTTGGCATGATGCCAGCTGCCGTACAAATCCGTCTGAAGAACACAGATTTGATAATGCTAGAATGCGAATTACTTTAAGCATCAGAATTTTATATCTGAGTTTTGGACCTTATTTCTTTTGATTATAAATGTAGAAAAAGAGATTTGACTTTGAAAGAACTCACAAAGGAACGATCATATAAGCAAAATCAAATTCTAGGAAGTGAGCCAGAACCAGATTTCCAGTGCCCCTGGAGTGTTTTATTTAAGGAAACCATTGATTTCTGCCACTATTCTAAAGAAATTCATGTGCAAAGGTGGCCAAAAATCTGCCTCCAGTTCAGTGTTCTAGGATCCTGTCCAAGGTGAGATCAACTTCCTTTGGATTAACACATGAGCAGTTTTCTTGAAAGTAGCCTTTAAGTTCAATTTTTTGTGTAACATTTTGAAAAGGAAAGGAGAAAACTCTCTGTGATAGTTTCTATGAAACTTAGGAACTTTATCTTGCTTCATTTTGATATTTAAAAGAAAAACATATCACTATCATCAAACGAAGTGTTTCCCAAGGAACTGTCAACAGTTTACTACTTGCCTGAGGCTTACCTGAGGGCATTTCCTTATGCGATACTAACGTACAATGAAAACAATCTAGTTTTATACCTTGTGACTTGAAGAAAGCTGAAAAATCACTAGCTATTTTAATTAATTAATAAAGATACTTTTAAAATGGGTCAGTAAAAAAGTAGCACATTTCTCAGCTCAAAACAATGGAATCTATGAGCTCTTTCATTAAACTGGGGCATTCCCTTTTAATGTATATGGACGTGACATTGTCTTCTTATAAGTGGCCTTAGCTCAGACATGAAGCATCAGAAAGCAGTGTGACATCAGCAGAGGATGCTTGATGTTCTTGCCTAGAAGAATCCTGTATCAGAGAGAGAGAAAGCAAGTTGTGGTGATGTTTAATCTAAATAAAACTGGCCAGCAGTGCCATAGACGAGAAATTGCACAGATGCATTTTTAATAATGTGCCTATTATTTTATCATCGCCATGCAAAGCAGAGATGAACACACAGAGGGAGCGAGGTGATCTTGTGGATCTAGGGCTTTCTTACGATTTAATGTACAAATGTATTGTGGCTCCCAAAGGGCCCCATCGCCATGGAGTGGTTCCACCAGACAGTGAGAATCCCTCAGTCACTGTGTAGCAACACTGCTCGTCGGTGTTGAGCACCAAGGAAAGGCTCCTCTTTGATGTGCTGCTTCTAGTCATGTAGGTTATTATTTGTTTTCATTCTACTTTTGTGTTTATTGGCTTTTTGGCTTTGGATGTTTTTGAGCAAAAGAATAATTAGAAATTTCATTTGAAAATTAAGGAGGAAAGTAAGAACACTCCTGACCAAATACTACTTTATTTTCAAGATAATTATTGTTAAATCTTCAGAAGCTTCTTCTATATCTCTACCCATAATTTTCTAAAGGTAAGTGCCATGTTCTCTTTTTACATATTCATTTCCAAAATGACCATTGAAGTCCTGTTGTGCTGGGTGATTGACCTTTCGTGTGCTACCCCGCCTGTGTGGACTGATCCTTTCAAAAATTAAGGTTTTTGAAAATCAGTAAGCAAATAATGAAACCACTAAAAAGGATGCACATATACTTTTCGCCCTGTCAAATATTATATTATGGTTACCATTCCTTTTTTTTGTTTTGTTTTGTTTTCAAATGTCCTCACCACTCTAGCCTTATAGATAATGTCTCTGTGTACTATTTTTATTACTTTCAATATTCTTATCTTTATTTTTTTAACCCTTCAGCACATGCCCCATAGAACTTTCAATGATGAAACTTCACTTTGACATTGTCTTACTTTTGATCAAATGATTTCTGGATATTTCTTTTTTAATTTAATTCCATTTTTTCTGTAATAAATAGTGATATTTTATCATACATTAGCTTTTTAAATCAGACCATACATGGAAAGTGACAATCTTGCCACACTTATATGTATCTACAGTCCATTCTCAACCTGAATTTTACACGTCAAATTTTCCGTAAGAATCTTGAAGGCAAGGGTCCATTTATTTCTGTCATCCTGTGTTTCTGTCAGAACAAATTTCAGATGTTTATTTATTTACATGTGACTTTTTTTCTTCTTTAGTGCTGGAGAGTGAATACAGGGAATAATCACACAACTACATCCCTAACCTTATTTATTTATTTATTTATTTATTTATTTATTTATTTTTGAGACAGAGTCTTGTTAAGTCACTAACTTGCTAAGGTTGAGTACGAACTTCCAGTTCTCCTCTCTCAGCTTTCTCAAATATTGGGATCACAGGTGTGCAACACTGTATTTGGCTTGTGACACCCTTTTGTTTTTCTTTATTTCTGAGGCAACTTTTGGGATCATTTTTCCATTTTGATTACTCTGAAACTTTGCTAATTTGTATCCTCATAGCCCATTTGGATGCTCTTATGTTTTATACATCATGTGAGAAGTCTAGCAGCTTAATTAAGTAACTCAGCAGCTCTACATCCTGGGGTGTAGAGCACAAGCAGTTACCTGTTCATTGTGTCAATTTGAGAAGGTCAGCAGTTTAACTGAGAGACTCAGCAGGGAGCCAGGGTTCGTACTTTGTAAATATCCTCATCTTGTGCAAAGGAAGGCAAGGAGATTTGTGAATGTTACACCCACCCTGGGGAGAAGGGGTTCTGTGTACAGTATAAGGGAGGAGAAGAGGCTTGCCCTTGCCCCTTGGACTCTGGCTGGTTTTGCTCGGCTGCTGCCTTGAAGTGTTGCCCCAGTGCCATGCCACCCTGCCTTGGAGCCAGCTGATCATGGACTGAAAACTCCAAAAACTGTAAGATAAATAAATCTTTCCTTCCCTAATTTTGAGTGTCAGGTGTTTTGTCTCAGCAATGACTGAAAAGTAACTAAGACAGATGCCTATAAAATTCCTAGATGTGAACAGTTCATGAACAGCACAATTTTATTCTTCAATTCAGAAGTCGGGGCAGTCCGAGACCAGGGCAGTGGCTGATCCGGTGTCCACTGGGCCCAGCCGCCTGGCCGAGCGTCCCCTCCCAGGCCTCTTTCATGAGCAGTAATCCCAACCTCGAGGACTCTTCCTCATGACCTAACTTTCAAAGGCCAAACTTCAGAACACCATCGCCTTGGGAGTTTAAATTTCAACATATGAATTTTGAACACATGAAAACTCAGACCATAGCAAGAACTCAGTAATTTCCTGTGATCATTCACTCTGCGGGATACTCATGGAACATTTTTGCCCAATATTTCAGGACTGGTCCCTAGTCTCTTCCATTTTTCCTCTAGTTTTCTATTTCTTTACCCTTTGTCCCAACATTCGGGATGTTTCCTTTACTTTGTATTTTAACACATTGAGACCTCTTCGCTGGTGTTTATCTAAGTGCTCAGATTGTTTTTTTCCTAGTAGATGGACTGTTTTATGAGGGTACTATCTTCTATTTTCTCCCCAAAGTTTTCATCGATTTATGATTCTTTTGAACATTTGGACTGCTTTCTGATATGTCCTCAGTGCCCCAGCAGGAGACAGATGCATATGAATTTGAAAGGTTAATTGACGATGTTTTAATGGAAAGGTTATCTGTAGATGTTTAGGCATTGGTAAAGGAACCAACAAAATACAGTTTGCTACGGTGCCATCCCTGTGCCTGAGGCTGAGAAGGAAGAGGTTCTGCTGGAGCTGGGAGAGAACCGTGCGCAAGGAGGCGCCTCGCCAGGCCTCAGCCTTGGAGGCCCAGTGCCGCCAGGTCTCCCTAGTGCAGGAAGAACCTCGGGTCTCCTCTGGGGCAGCGCGGAGGACCGGAGCTGATCACTCACTTGCCCACAGCATGGATTTCCAGTTGTGCCCACAGTTTAGATCCTGTTCCTCACTTCCCCGTAACATCTTCCTTTTTAGGAATTTTCTATAATAAGCTGGCTGACTTCCACCAGTACCCTCCACAGACAATTTCAGGTGAAGAATCTGCTAATTTAGCTACAATTCTCCATCTGCTTTGTCTCAAAAATATTCTTTTAACTATATCATCTACTGACATATACTCTCGGTTTTCTGTATCATTGTCAATTTTGTTGCTTTATTTGTTGAAAAGAAAAACAAAGAAGTCTTCTTAAGAGACAATACAAGTTACTTAGGTATGGATAATCTTTCAACTTTAACCAATATTTGTCATTCAAGTTACTTATGCAATATTATCCAGTTATGAGTTATTAGCTGTATTGCTTTTTACTTCAGTAATATATTGCATGGTTAACAGCTGACATGCTTGATATTCTTCAAAATCAGTGGAGAAAATATTAGCTTCCTACTACTCATACACTTCTAATTTTTTCTTTGTTTTTGGTTTGTTGGGACAGGGGCTTGCTCTGTAGTTAGTACATGTGCCCTCAAGACTGTGGTGACCCTCCTGTCTCGCCCTCCCTGGGGCTGAGATGCTGGGAGTCACGGCATCCAGCTAATTTCTACTGTTTGTTAACATCAAATTCACCACCCTCAGCCTCACTGGCTTCTCAAATGCTTTCTTTCCTTATTCCCTCCACTTATTTCCCTCCCATCCGTCTCTACCAAACCCTGGTACCCATCCAACATAATAAGGAAGACAATGTATTGGATTAATAAATGTTGACAAATACCTTTCAATGTTTTCTTCATCTAAATCACCAGAGCCCTCATTCTCCATTACTTTTAGGGTAACAATTACTCTAAGAAGCCTATGTAAATTTTTTCGTTAAAATTTCTTATAAATGTTAGAAGAACTGTCAAAGAATGATCATTATTGTGTGCTTTAAGGAGAGCATCAAACTATCTTTTGCTAAACATACAGAAAATGATATAAAATATGCTATGGATAATTTAAAATCAGCTATGCTGTGCTACATGCAAATTTTTTCTATGTATTTCAATTGTACTTCATTAATATTTTTAAATGTTTTGCAGTTCTTACTGTTGTTTCTTTATTCAACTTATTTTAAATTTATTATTAATGTACTCAATGTCCCAACTACAGCTGGGTTTCAATCCATTTCCAGGATTAAATTAATGACAGATTTCACTTTATACATTCACCACTTGACTTATTTTAATCACTTTTTTATAAGTGCATGACCCATGCCATTATACTCTCTGTGTCAAATTTCTATTTTAATTCATTTTAATTTTAATCGTTGGTTTTGAAACTGACTTTTCATTGGTATATTTTTGCCATACATATTGATCACATTCACTGTAGGGAATTTGTACCTGTACAGACTATGTCTTAATTCTTTTTCCCCTCCCCCTCTTACCTCCTGCCACTCCCCATTTACAGAAACATCGTTTCCATTTTTCCTTTCCAGTCTCTGTTTTTCAAAATCCCTTTTACTTTCCTTCCCTTCCCTCTCCTCAATCTCTTGTTCCCAAACCCATTTGAACAAACTTTCCATACTTCCCAGTGTTTTTCCTCCATTATGATCTTTATTTATCTTTTTGGTTCTCACAAAGGACAAACAATGTGACTTTTAAAGTTGTATGTCTGATTTATTTCACTTAAAATTATGGTCTCAATATGTATACATTTAAATGTCTAAAAATCTCTTAAGTTTATCCTACTTTATGGCAGAGTAGTACTCTGCTTTATATAAGTATCACATTTTCTTTATCCATTCATCTATTGATGGGCACATGGGCTGTTTTCAAGATTCAGCTGCTAGAAATTGTGCTGATGTAAACATGCATATGCATATAACATGGACATGTTATGCACTTAACTCTTTCAAGAAGATACCTAAAAAGGAAACAGCTGAGTCTAATGCAACCTCTAGTTTTAGTTTTTGTCTCCATACTGATTTCCATAGTGGTTGCACCAATCTATACTCCCACCAAATTTGGAGAAGGAGTCTTTTGCCCTACAGCCTGTCAGCATTTGCTATTGGCTGATTTCTTTATGTAGCCAGTTTTTCTAGAGTGAGATGAAATCTCAGCATTGTTTTCATTTGCATTATTGGAATGACAAGTGATATTGAACACTTTTTACGTATTTATTTTCTGTTATTTCTTCATCTGAGAAGTGTCTATTCATTTTAGATGTTCAGTTTTGAATTGGATCTTTAAATTTTGGGGGTTGGATTTTTAAAAATTCTTTGTATATTCCATATATTAGTCCTTTGAGGTACAGCTGGTAAAATTTTTTTCCATTCTGTGGGCTGTTTCTTCACTCTGTTGGTTTCTTTTCCTTTTCACATGCAAAAACTTTTTAATTTGTTATAATCCCAGTTGTTGGTTTTATGTAATATTTCTGTACAATTGAGATTTGCTGCTATGTTTTAATATTTAGATCTTTGATGCATTTTGATTTTAATTTAGTTCATTGTGAGAGATATGGGTCTAGGTTTAATCTTTGGTATGTAGAAAGCCAGTTTCCCTAGCATCATTTATTAAAAAGACTCTTTCTTTCAGTGAAGGTGTCTGATCCTTTGTCAATGATAAGGTAGGTGTGTGTCTTCAGAGTTATTTCTGGATCTTCTAACCAGTTCCACTGATCCTTGGGCCTTCTGTTTTGTTTTGGTTTTGTTTGGTTTGGTTTGGTTTCTTTTTGTTTCCTTTCATTTCATTTTGTTTTGTTGTCAGGATCACGCTGTTTTATTACTGTAGTTTTGCAGAACAACTTCAAATTGGGTATTGTGATGACCTCAGCCTTGCCTTTGTTGCCTAGACTTATTTTTGCTATTCTAGGTCTCTTCTCCTTCCATATGAAGGCTAATACCAGGAACATCTTTTAGTATCAAACACAGATAGATTTTTCTCAGTTTACTTGGAATGTATTTCACAAGACAAAGCTCTTCTCTGCTCCTCTGAGACAAATGTTGATAATATGCAGAAATCCAAAAAGTATTCACCTTTATAGCTGAAAGAGAACCATGATTTTACTTTTATTTAATCCAAAACAGAGCTAACATTTACATCAAAAAAATGCAGGGGAACCAGGAAAGTAGAGGGATTTGGTACTGATGTAAAGTCTAACAGAAGGAACCAGAGAGGGTGTCTAGGAGAAGGCTGAAGAAATGGTCAAGTGAGGGACACCCCAAAGATGTACCAGGACTGCCAAGAGTTGGCAATGAAAATTGGCCCCTGCATGTCAACACAGAGGCAAAAAGCAAATGCGACTAAGGCAAGTTCTTGACCTACCCGAAGGGTGAGCAAAGACAAAATGGTGAGAAAGAGTGAGAATCAGCTCTTGAAACAATTCTTACAGAATCTTGCTAAAAAGCAAAATCAAAAACTGCAGAACTGTGCAGTGATAGGAGTCAAGGAAGAGTTGTTTTGTTTTGTTTTGTTTTGTTTTGTTTTTTAGATGATAACTATGAAAAAGCATTTGAAGGGTGCTGGGAATCATATGATTAAGAGAAAAATGACTGATAATTGAGGAAAAAGAAGGAACGTTACTTTCTTAAGGAAGCAAGATAAAAATTGTATTTCAGAGTACGTGGCCTGGGGAGGAGTGACTGCTGCCACTGCGGAGCGCATGTCTGGGTTTGAGGAGGAGCATTTTGCCTTGGGTTCTCTCGGCATTAAACTTTGTCATGTGAGTTTCACCTTTGATAATAAATCCTTGTGTTAACAATTTTTCTAAGAGACTCCTTTAGAAACAAAGTTCGTATTTGTCTGCTGTTTATCTGTACTCAGTGTACTTTGTGACGTGCAAAATCAGTTATTTTTAACTTCTGAAACTTTAAAGGACTCCTCAACATTTTTCTAAAAGCCCATTATTCTTTATGTGGGTAGTTAAAGCCAAGAATAAAATAAAAATTACTATCCAGAAAATTCTGATTATCTAAAAATGTAGTATTTTTAACTTTAATAGACTTTGAGGAAATGAAATATTCCGGAACAGAGGACGGGAAGTTCATTATTATCATAGTTGAAAGTACACACGCAAGCAGGAAAACCACTCTTTAGACACTGGGATGGTTCTTCCAGTCAGCTGAAATGAATTACTATCATGAAGCACCTGAGATGGCTACCGATACAGAGCAAAGATGTACTTAGCTCAAAGTTTTGAAAGTTCAAAGTTCACGGTCAGGCACCTCACTGTCTCAGCCTGTGGAGAGGAAGCAGGTGCCGCTCAGAACCTTGGATGCTGTCAGTTCAGACTCGGGCTCCACCAGCATCAGTTCTGCCCTGGCTCCTCTGCTGTCCTGGTTAGCACCATCCTGAGAAATCTCGAGTCCATGCATACTCTTCTTTTGCTTAACTGTAATTGCCCCGAGAGATTTAGCTTTGCCCTCAACACACTTTGTTGATAGGAATCACTTTTATTCTCTAAAGGACTATGTTGGAATTTTCAAACCCCAAGCTTTATAAAATGTAAAACTTACCCCCAAAGCTGCTGTCTGCTTCTCCAGGACAAATGTTGGTAATGATGAGAAAATCCCAAAAATGACATCCTCATAGTAGAAAGAAAACCTCAATTTGACATTATTTTATCCAAAATCTGTTTAATATGTAGAGTTTTCTCCTTTGGATTTTCAAATAGATTCTCATAATGCCAGTGGCAAAACATGTTTGTTTATTGTTTTTTTATGTTCTTTTTTGTAATTCAGGTTTCTCTAAATGTACATAAACACATTTGAGAGTCTTCAGGCTTAGCAGTACAAAACTACTGTAACTTCTTGTTGCTTTACTAGCTACTCTCAACAAGGACTATGTATAGCCCACAGTTCCTTGTTTCATTTTTGATTTCTTCTTCCTAAAATAAGTCAAGACAGCCCAAACTAATGAGAGCATTGTTTAAGTTTTAAATATGCCATTGGTGACCTTGGTTCCACCAAATGTTAATGACCAGCATCATGGTGTATTCATCCCCATCGTTCCCCAAGATCTCACTGTTTCCTGAATTCTCACAGCTCATTCCCTTTTACAATTAGTTCTGGGTTTTACTAGATTGTCGAATGTTTGCTAGGAATAAAAAGGGATAAAAGAAATTATCCGTGTTGTGCTTACGAGGACCACATCAACTAATACATAATTTTAGAGTTTCTCAATTCCTTATAACTATAGATGTCTCAGAAGTTGGCTCCTTCTTGCAAAGAAGAATATCTTCTGCATTCTGTTTCCTCTCACATGTGCTACACAAGGCTTTGCAGTCTTCAGTTTTAGAGTAACACCTCCATTGAGGTTTATGTTAATCATGGGCTCAAGGTGGACCATGGGTTTTGTAATCATTGCACCCTCAAAAGAACATTACTCAAACTATTCAGGTCGAGCCGGGCGTGGTGGCGCACGCCTTTAATCCCAGCACTCGGGAGGCTGAGGTAGGTGGAGCGTTGTGAGTTCGAGGCCCGCTTGGGCTACAACGCGAGCGCAAGGCCAGCCTGAGCTACATAGTGTGACCCTACCTCAAAAAACCAGGGCTGGGGAGTTTAGCTCAGCGGCTTAAGCGCCTGCCCTAGCAAGCGCGAGGTTGTGAGTTCAATCCCCAGTGCCGCAAAAAATAAAAATAAAAAAAATAAAAAAAAAAAAAACTATTCAGGTCACACAGTTAAAAAACATATTTACAAGTCTACTGGAAGTACTTAGGCACAGAATGGTCATTTAAATTATTCTTAGGCACCCTTAGTCACTTCGTACGTGACTGGCTTTCATATAGGGGAGACGAAGGCACATTGTTGGGGCTTTCTGCTCTTCTCCTTTCTTAGAGAGGAGTCACTATTACTTTTATGATATATATCTTTATGTCATACAAATTAGGTACTAGGAAGCATGATGTTTCAAAAACAAAGTAATGATAAAACTTTTCAATCAACTCACTGTTCATTGTTCATTTTCTCTTCCATAAAAGCATTAAAACAAACAATACTCCAAGAAAAAGTTTTGGTAAAACTGTATTATGTAGTACCTTTATTAAAACCTTGTGTGTATATGGATATACACATGTTTATGCATATATACACTAATATTAAGGATTTGAAATTGTATGTATACAATTCTTGATGCAGCATTCAGATATCCCTTGATAGCACTTTGCACAACATTTAATGTACCTTAACTTCTGAAATGAAGCAATAGGACCCCCATCTTTCTTGTTAGTACACGAGGTTGTCCCAGCAGCTCCGCTTTGCCACTTTCAATGGTGCTATTTTCCATGACGATTGATGAAGCTTTTCTCTAAGAGTCAATTTCAGTTTAAAGAATGAACCAGAGCTTGTGAGTCTGGCTCTATGCAACCAATAAAAACAAAAAGCTAAAATTTTATAGTGCAAACCATCAATTTTTATTTTGATTTTATTGTCTCTCCTCAGGGTAACTGAAAGGCTGGTCACAAGTGTGATTTCAGAGTCTAAACTTGCAGCAATTTGGTGCCCTTAAGTGTGGATACCATTGTGGTGATGGATTTCATGTTGTACTGGGTTTGCCTAAGCAAGTCTTCCCACAGCAGCGGTTGACTGACACCAAGTGATGGGTGATAAGCCCAGTTGCTTATGAAAACTTACAGTCTGTGTGTGTGTGTGTGTGTGTGTGTGTGTGTTGAGAGAAATGTGTGCTCATATCAAATGTATTAGTCTCTGATTTCCGTGGATCTCCTGTGACTTCCATGAGCAACCTCTGGCTCATGTCAATTCCCAGGACTCACTCTGATGGCACTCATTGGCCTGACAGAGGATATTGAAGAAAGAGGGTTTGCAATCAAGGAATAAGAACTCTTAGCTCAGGGGCTGTTAACCTGGGCTTTGGACAAGTTGTTTGCAATGCTCAAACCTCTGGATGACTTCTCAGCTGTTAAATGGAGATAATAATAATTTTTAAGAAGGAGAGCGCAACCTAGAGCTCTCACTAATGATCCTGATCTTGGCCTACTCAGGCTTCTTTAAAGAAGTTGCCATAAACCGTGTGGCTCATAAACAGTAAACTGTTACTCCTCGCTGCTCTGAAGCCAGGGAAGTCTAGGATCAAGGCGGCAGATGATTTACTGTCTGGGGAGAGTTTTCCCCTGCTTTATAAAGGACTCTCTGTGTCTTCACTAAATAAAAGGGGAAAGCAATTTCCCTTGGGCTTCCTGTGTGAGAATCCTATTAGGGGACTCTGGCTTCCTTATCTCATTCCCCCAAAGGGCCTATATCTCTTAATTCCATCACTTTGAGGGCAAGATATTCAGCATAAGAATTTTAGAGAAACACAGTCTTTCAGACCATAGTTATACTCAATATCGCCAATTCAGGCAAAGATTAAGACATTTCACCAGGAGTGTATGGTATTAAATATTGGAATCACTTAACCGGAGCTGGGTATCTGGGTTTCAGCAGATTTTCTTTGAGCAATATTCTATTTGATGAGTTCATCGAGTTCATGTTTTTCTGTTTGCCATTTGGACATTTCTTTGTCTCAATAATTTGCTAGTTACTGACAATAGTGCCACTTCAATTATAATTTCTAGTTCATGGTTTTACCATTCTATTACCTAATCATTATTATCCTTAAGGTGCGCAATCTGGATTTAATGAGCGTACATCTTTTTTCACAATTACACTAATTTTATCTTATAGAAACAAAAATTGTTTTGAATATATGATAAAGAAATAGAATTGTGGGTTTATCTGTTTTAGGACCTAGAGTTGCACATTAAATTTGGATCAACAAAATTCCTGACCTTTAGAAGCCAGGTGGATGCAGCTGCAGATAGAGAATAAAACATATGTAGGTGTTGACGGGGGGCTCTGTAAACATCCGTTAGCTGCTGCAGTGAGTCATCTTGGTTGTCACCTTGACTGTGTAAAAAGACGCCTACAAAGGGGGTTCAATCATGAAGATGCCAACCCGGTGACGAGCTGCCGGCCAGATGTGCTATGAGGAAGCGGGGTCTAGCTGGAGAAGGAAGCGGGCACGGTGGAGTGAATGTGGGAACCCTGCCTGGTCTTCCCCTGCACTCCGCTTCTCAATCCCAGTGACCAAGCTGCTTGGCTTCACCGTGCCCCTCCTCCATGGCTTGGAGCCACCGTGCCAGACCATCGACAAACCACAGCCAAAATAAACTTTAATTTGTGAATATCAGGTATTTTGTTACAGCAGTGGAAAAGCTGGCCAGTACAGGCACATTTAGTGTGTAGTACAATTTACCTGAGTTTTTTTAAACTTTGTTTGACTGATCTGTTGATGAAAATGAGATGCTGGCATCTCCCATCACTTTTGTGCTGGGACCTCTCTCCCTCTTTTATCTGGTGATGCTTGTTTGATTAGCATGAGTGCTCTGGCATTAGGCATATAGACACTTATAACGACTCTATCTTCTTGTGAAACGATTTCTTATTATTGTATTTTGTCTTTTTTTTTTCAATTTTTATCCTGGATTCTACTTTGTCTGCTATAAATGTAGGTACTCCTGCTTGGTTTTATTTTGCAATCACTTTAAATACTTTTTCCATCCTTCCTTTTTCAGTCTGTATATATCTTTACTGGTAAAGTCAGTCTCTTACAGATGGCATAAAAACACAGGAAGAGTAAGTTATAGTGTTCTATATCACAGTGCAGTGACTGTTATACAGTTCACAATAACCTGTTATATATTTCATGAAGATCTACACGGGAGTAGCTTGAAAGCTCTAAATATCAAGAAATGACAATAGGAAGGAAATGCTAATTGCCCTGACCTGATTAATGTATACTATATGTATGCAATAAAATATTATAAAATACCCTATTAATATATGCAATTAACACATTAATCGAAATTTTTCTTAAATTTAAAATATAAAATAAATATTGAATTCATGCATGGGGAAGGGATAAAGCAAAAGATCAAGGGAGAAAAATGTTAGGAAAACAGTGATTTTCTAGCCTAAAATCAAAGAGAGACAGAGAGGGAGAGACAGAGAGGGAGAGAGAGAGAGGGAGGGACCTACACTTGAAAACCCTCTTAAAAACAGACTGCGTGGATGGAATTGTGCTTTTCTGTCCCTCTGACCCAAGTCTCACTTTGAGCGCCTGCCTTCCAGACCCTTACAGGCTTTCTTGCTGCTCACCGGGCTCTCTGTCCTAGGGGACTGTCACAGATACCGTGCCCTCCACCGCCTCCCTAGCTCATTCTCCTTAACCTAGCTCCTAACTCATTCTGCTGCTCCAGTGCTTCATGATTTCGGACTTCACAAGGCTCGCTCCCTGGGGATGTGTTCTGTGATGCCTGAGAGTCCACCAGCGCCTAACCTTCATGTTTGAGGCCGGTCATCCTCTCCCTTGAGATTTGAATTACAAAAGAGGGCACTACTGCTCCCTTGTCAATGTTGCATCAAGCAGGGCATATCTTTCTTGACACACTTATAAATATCTGAATGACAAATAAAGAGCAAGTGCCATAAAGGTAATCAGTTTGGAAATGGAGACTCAGAGGAAATATTTCAGACCCCAAAGCTCATGTTTCCCGCTTTGCCTCCCATGTTGTATATAAATACATACATATATTTACTTATATACAAAACTTCACATTCATACACACATTTTTTTATATCCTAGGCATGTATATACAAAAACATAGAGGCAATATATGGATATATTAAGCAATTTGGGAAGGTACCAGGGAACAGAAATAATAACTTAGGTGTTTCCGAAATAAAATTCAGGTAACAAACAAGATATGTATGTCAAGCACCTGTACGCCTCATTTCTTTTCACCAACCCTCAAAAATAAAGCAAAACAAAAGGACTTGTACAAGACTAGAAATATCTGGCATCTCCATCAATGTTGTCTAATAATAATAGATTTTATGTGTAATTATGAAACCACAACTAGACTGAAGTGAAAATGTCAAAATATAACTAAATGTCCGACTGGGACCTAATTCCAAAATTTTCATGGTGAAATAGCTGTCACTGTCTGAAATCTTCATGGGTGACCACCCCAGAAGAGAATATAAGATACAAGCTGGCAATAGAAGCCCTACATGAACTCCCAAAATCTCAGTAACATAAAAGGCTAATTTTTATATCTAGGAATGAAAAGCAGTGAATAGTTCTTTTGAAGATGATTTTATCATTCATATCACTTTAAACATGCTTTTTGATCCTCTCTTTCTTACTCTGAATAAGCAGACTTGCTCTAAAACCTCCACTTAAGTTTAACCTTCTTTATGACTGAGTAGTACTCCATTATATAAAAAAGAGACTGTTATAGGTAAACAAAGTCAACTTGAGACCACACTTATAAGTGAAATAAATCAGACCCACAAGTGTTAACATCATATTGTCTCACTAGTGTGAGAAGCTGAAGTAGTAAACAGACCCAAAATGTAGAACAGTTGTTGTGAATTGGGAAGAAATTTGTCAAAAGAAAAGAGAAATGGTAGTGGGGGAAATGGGAAATGTCTCCTTGGCTCCTTTCATATATATGTACAAGGTAGCTAACAAAGATATACTACTGTTTTCTCTTAGTTCACTGAAAAGGAAGTTCCATGCTAGTATGGTTTGGACAACACTCATGCTAACATCTTGTAGCCTGAGTAACTGCTCTGAAGATAACAGTATGCAATGTATTCATTATTGCTACTCTCCTATTATCTTGTTTTGAAATTCTGTTTTGTTTTTACTTCCTTTTATAAATAAATAAGTAACTCAGGATGTGTTCTTGACCTGTTTGGACTGCTCCGAACACTTTGGGCCCAGTCACAATTTAACTCAAGATGCTCTGATTGTCCATGGTAAAAAGATCGGAACCACCATGTAAATCCACTTTAAAACTAATGAATTTAGCATCATTAATATTCTGTTGACTTTTGTGTCCTTTAGTAATTAAAGAAAGCTAAATTTCAAAGATATTTATGAACATTCAAATTGTATGAGTATTGTATCTTCAAATATTTTCATTTATATGATTTGACTAAGTAATATAAAATGTAAATGTGTGCTAATTTAGCTGAATGCTTGGGGTTTTCTAGGTGTTCCTTTTATAAAATAGATATTTTATCTCAAAGGAATTTTACTAAATGTGGCATGATTGTTCATGACTGTAAATATAATAATTAGATCTATTTTTGTTGAGTAATGTAATCAGTGATCTCAGTATTTAATAATCTACTGCCAATTATTTTATGGCTTCTAAAATACAATTTAATTAGAACACTGATATTAATGCAGAGTATTAACCATATCACTGATATTTAGTTTCAATTGCAGATGCAAAAAAATACATTTATTCTTTGGAAAGTCTTGAAGTTTTAACTAGGTCCAGCTAAGGTTCATAAAAGGATATGGAAAAATTTGTTTTTCATATGAACACAAATGAAGAAAAAATGCATCTGTGTCTTAGCTACTTTTCTCACTGCTGAGACAAAACACCCAAAGTCTGTGGAGGTTTCAATCCATAATTGGCTAGCTCCAAGGTAGGGTGGCTTAGCAGAGGGGCATGCTTCACAGAGGAGAAACAGTTCATGACAGGCAGAAAGTAGCAAAGCAAGCAAGGGGCCTTAACAGCAACTTTCTGCCCCTTTTATTTCATCCAGGCTACTCAGGGTGGGCAGCACTCACACCCTTAATCCTAGTGCCCTTGAGCCTAGCACTGAACCATGAATCAATTCCAGAGTCACACATCCTAGATCCAGCCACCTCTGAAAAAGCCCCACCTATGACTGCATGAGGATTTGAGGGGACATCTATCTAGACACAAGGCATAACAATCTGTTTACACAGTGTTTATGACTTCATCCAGAAAGAAAAGATCATCCAGAATAATGCTTGCTTTGGGATTAGCCAGAGAACAACTCAATTGCATGGTATTTTCAGTGCTAAATTGAAAGCAAGCATTGGCTGTTCTTTGTTCAGCTGCCTCTAATTGCTAGAAAATCTGTTTACGGCCAAAGAAAACAAACAGGTAGTGTGCCTGTAGAATGCCCATGGGCAGAGGGATGATGGAACTCTAGCATGGAGACCAGAACCAACATGGCCACAGAGAAGGGGCGTCTAAGCACCTGGAAACCTGTGGGTGTCCGATCTATGAAGAGGCTTCACCTGGGAACCTCACATGATGGAAGAGAATAGTTGCTGCATTATTAGAACACAGTTATTGGCATAAGTGAAAGCTGTGCACTTATTTTTCTAAGGCCAATAGGTGAATGGCTAAGTTTTACGAAGAAATCAAGGACAAATTATGACTTTGCCAATTTAGATGGTAATTGTTTACTGGAGAGGCAAAACAGAAATGTCAAGCACTAATGCAAAAAGAAAAAGCAGTATACAATTGAATTAAAAACTAAATTACACAGTTTAATGATATTAGATGCTCAAGAAAGAATTATTGTAACAGTAAATATTAGAAAAATTTAAAGCTGTATTTATTTAAAATCTTAATTATGAATAGCATTTAAAGTGGGTAAAAAAGAAAACCTGGCAGATAGGAAAACAGAATCCACCAAAGAACCCAGAGGATTCATGACCAAGTGAAGTCTTTATACAGAGAGCTTGACCTAGTATAGCATAAGATATCATCTATGGAGCAGACATAGATAAAGATAGTGACATAATAAGAGAATTTTAAAGTTGGGGTCTCAAATTTCCATCTCGGATAAACAGATGTAGACTTAATTCTTCAGGCAATGGTCTTATGCTCAAAGTTTTAAATCAGGAAGTTTTGCAAGTTTTACTTCTTTCAAAGTCATCATGTGGAAATGAGAGCTGGCAGCATTTCTCTGCTGCCTGTGGAATCTACCTGAATAAATATTATGAAACTCGAATTCGTCTTAAATCTGTGTAATTTAAAAATCAATTTTAAGTTGGAATTTAATAAATATCCTCTAAACTGCATGAATATAAAGTATCCCAGGATAACTAGAGTAATTTGATCAGATAAAAATAGCATATGGCAGCATCAAATATCTAAATGGATGCTTATATCCTTTTTTCTATTCATGTGAATAGTGAGTTTATGGGCCTGAATCCTCCTGGAGAAAAAGACTAATTTCTTTATATTGCTATGACTTGCTGAATCAATTATTTATGTTCAAATAAATATTATTAGTAATCAACAAGATACATATATATGTATTAAGGTTCTATAGTAAGTTTTATCACTGCTAATTTAAAACAGTTTTGTTAAGTATAAAATTAAAGGCAGAGTGATTTCTAAACCATGACTTCTGCAATGCTCAACAAAAAAACAGATGAGGAAATTGATTGCTAACATGATAGAATTTTACCTTTTGATGCTGTTTTGATTACTTATTTATAAGATTGGCTTGCTGCTTCTACACCTTTTCAATTTTGCTAACACGCACAAGCTCCTGCTGTGTAACGACACTGGGAGGCCGTGTATCCTGCATCGCTGTGCCGCTCACATTTTTATGTGGATCAGCAGTCATCTGACCTTTCCCAGCATCTACACTGAGTACCTAAATACAATAAACGGAATTCAGAACATGTGGCACTTTTCTTCCAGGTTCTGGCTGATGATTGGTATTCTGTGAGTACGAGGGACAGACATGAACAATCGCAGAAAGTTTGGGATAAGAGCAATTAAGTGTAGTTGAATACCAGTGGTCCTCAATGGAGTTCTTTCTATATATTTCTAATTACACAAAAGAAGGTCTGGTCTGTTCATTTGACCTTTTAGGCAGCCTATGTGCTGAGTTTAAGAGAAAGCATTACAAAGCCTCGATGGAAAAATTTTACACTGCGAGATGTGTTAGGCAAACTGTATCATCAGCAGATGCTGAACAACGGTGTTGTAAGGCGTTTGCCTGCGTTCAGTCGATTCCTGTTACATTCAGTCGAGTGCAATCAGAGCAACATGGCCTCGGCTCTAATGAGCCTAAGGGGAAAGATACGACTGCTGTTAGAAAGTGTGTCTCTTGAATAAAATAACAACCGTGCTAGCTGAAATATTAGAATTGCATTTTCAGCAAGGAAAACTTGATTGTCCACATTGTTAAAACAGAGGCGTACTTACCTCTCATCTCTCCTCAAAGAGCTGCCAGTTCTCTGGGACACGCACATGAGAAAAGGCAATATGCCGTCCTTGTATTCACTCACAATGGGTAATTTATTTCAGAAATGATAATCGCTGTGAAAACAAGAATAACTAATGTGAAATTTGAAGTATAAAAGGAAAAAGTCACACTGATCAAAAAGTGAAAGCCAGTATAATTAATGCATAGATAATAATATTCCTGATAGTGAAGCAGACTACCTCTGTGACAATGAATACAGATTGGATTAAATGATAAAATAAGTTTCAAGGAAAAGCTTCAATGAAGTATTCCTATAAATAATTCTCACCTTGATCTATTATCCTTTTCCCAATACTTTCTGATTTCCTCTTCTTCATGCAAAATCTCTAGCTTGGAGTTGGCTCTGTGTGGCTACCACTAACAAAGAGATATAACTTGAGATGTGAACAGAAGCCATTGTCGTGACCAGCTCCAATTTAAAATTTCAGTCCAATAATCAATCAATGTTAATACTTTTTTAGATTATAAGAAGACATAAAAGATGTTTTTACACATTGGGTCAAGCAGTGAATCATCATGGTACTGTTAGTATGCTATGCACCAAAATCATTGCCTCGCTCATGGTTTGGCTAGGTAAACACAATCGGAAAGTATACATGAAGAAATTTGTTTCCAACAATTGGCTTATGCAGTTAGGGGTCTGGCTGTGGGGGTGAAGTCTGCTGGGCACTGGGGCAGGACCTGGGGTCTCAGCCCAAGCTGGGGATCTCCTTCCCCTCCCACTCACCCACACCACGAGGACACTGTCTTTACGGAAGGGCAGCTACACAGATGCCACCCATAGCTCACACACATCCTCACTGAGATGCTCACACTACCACAGAATCACAGAGCTGGGGCTTGTCCCCTCTCCAAGGTGGCACAAAACCGCCACTCAGCTGAGAAAAATGTCCGAAGGAAAGTTAAGAGCTCACAATGTAAGTAGTAAGAAAGTTAATAATACTGCAGGTTAACTTCTACAAATTTTTCAAGAATATAAATAAATCATTTTTGTTTAGACAATATGCTTCATTATGTAACTTTATAGAAAATAGTGGAAAACTTGAGAAAAATACTCAAATATTCAATAACTGGATATTTTGAAATAAATTAAAGTGAAATGGAAATGAACAGTTATCATTATCTATTAAAATTAGAATTTTGGAATAGTACCATACATGGATGTTTACATTATTAAGTTAGTAAAGAAGACTAAATATGAAAGAATTTATACATGATATTTTCAATCTTGGGGAAAATTCTATAAAATAAATACAATTTTAAATTATACTAGAATAATGATATTCCTTTCTGAGATAAATACAAGTTTTTCTATTATGTTTTTCCATTTTTAATATATTAGTATCTAATGAAACTTTCTCCAACGAATATGTCATTAAAAGCATGCTATCTTAAATAAAAATGCTGTCGGTTGTGTTAAATCACAAATTTTTGGACAATATTCAGTACACTGCTTCCACATGTAGTGCTGTACTGTCTGTCAGACACCAGGCCCTGCCTCCGCTGTGAGAGGGCAGCAGCATCACAGCAGCAGCTCCCACGGTGTGAGACGGGGCGTCCTCACGGGGACGACACGCACCTCACAGCTCAAAACAGCGGAACGTAAGTGAGCTGATTTTGAACCCAACTCTCACTTTCATCTGCAGGTATGCAACTCTCACTTTCATCTGCAGGTATGAGAAGCTTTTAAGACTCCATTTTAATCATTTCTCTTATGCCTTACACCTCCAATCAAAGTCTCAATTCTGTATTTTATATTAATCTTCCATTTTTAAAATAATCATTATCATGCAAGGATCAGTGAAATTTTTCTCATTTAAATATAAAGATTTCCAGCTTTATCCTTTATGGTAGACACAGCACACAACTTAGTATAAATGTCCATTAAGTTAATATATGCAACATTTTTATCATTTTTATTCATTAAGTAACTAATTTCAATACAACAAAGACCACAGTTGAATGTGAAACAAGCACAGATTACTAAATAAAGAAAAAGGATTAAATGAATGCAATTTTTATGTATCATAAACATGTAATAACACAAAAAAATTGAAGAAGTATATATATTTTCATTCCCACTGGAGTAAAATATTTTGTTTTGCAATATCCACAGAATAAATACATTTTCATATATTTTAGATATGTATATTCAAGTAGGCATATGGAAATATATATGTTTATTTATGTCTATATGTGCTTATATGTATTTTCCTTTAAATTTTAGAATGTCAAGTAAAATTTATTCTGAACATGAAACTTAATCTTGATAAAAATGTTATTCGTATTTTTGGGATACAATAACATATTTTAAATTAAAAACTATAAAATACAAAGGAAATCTTTGCAGAGGCGTTATGAGAGAGGACATTGGCATGCCAAATATTAAACTAAACTATTTCCTTAAAATAATTCGAGAAATACGATTGGATTCAAGTATCACATTAAAAGACTATAAATTAAAGAAATATATGTTAATATACACAGTATCTGAGCCGGACTTGGTGGCACGTGCCTGTAATTCTACAACTCATGAGGCTGAAGCAGGAGGATTATGACGAGGTAAAGGCTGCACAGGTAATTCAAGTCAGGCTAAACTACATAGGGAGACCCGACCTCAAAAACAGCAACAAGAAAATCTGATTGCAGGGATGGCCTTCAACTGCATCCACAAAAATAAACCATTGAAAAACAGAAACAATGACTTATTTTTTAGCTGGAAAAGGATTTTCATGCAAGTGTACTTTAAAAAACAATGTACCTTATCATCTGAATATAAATCCAAAAATCTTGAGCAGATCTAGTAGTGCTGATTTGAGCAGGATTTCTGAAGCATAATTTAGAGATTAGATGGAAAATCCTTAAATGTGTCTATAATTTGATTCAATTTATTTCTAAGTATATTTCCTAAAGAAATAAACAATCAAGAGTGAGATGACTTTTCAAGAATTAGCTATTGCATAATGATTTGTAATTTTAAAACCCTGGAACAAATGCCTAATAAGAGGTTCACTGAAGGAAGTTGTAATATAGTCATAGAAGAGAAACTTACATGAACTGAAATATATTAATGTCAATGTCTTGCTATTGACATATATTTTGCTAATATTATTGTGAAAGATGCATGACAAAGGGATTTATCAGATGGCAAGTACATTTTTTAAAAAAAATTTGATAATGAATAAATACTGTTTCCATTTTCAGGAAAAAGCAACACAGTTTATACATACTATATTTTAAATTATGCTTTTATTTGTTATAACCAAAGGCCAAACAACTGTGTTTGGTGTTTTTAATGCATTTTATTTGCTTCATAAAATATAGGACTTTAGTTCATTACTAAAGCATTGGTGAATAATTATTACTATTTTAATAGCACAAAACAGTATGAACTGTTTTTCAAAGCATTAAAATTCATAAAATGATTGGAGCAGAAACAGTTGATTTTTTTTATTTTTATCATTTAATGAATGGCTTCCTTGAAGCTATATCCTGCCTAAGATATTTTTAACAGTTTAATTGCAAGAAGTAATTAACCCAGAAAGCTTGCAGTTTGCTTCTAAATAAAGAATCCAAGAACATCAAGTAGGTTCTAAAAAATGTTCCTCTGATTTTAGTGTAGGAAATAATGTTAATCATTTTAAAAATTTTTCAAAATGTTTCCTTGGCTAACTTTCAATATTGTCTGCATGACTGTACTTGATCTTAGCTCTATTATGTTTAAATTATGATAAAAATGGAAAATAGATGCAAGGAAATACTGTAAACACTCTTTTAAGGGAAAAATAACACATGCAGCATATAAATATGTTCAACCATTTCATCATATGTAATCCAAACTCATTATAAAAATGTCTACATATGCTTGTGTTTTTACATATGTGTGTGTTTAAAGCTGGACCATACCCATATATGTAGAATGCTGGACTCAAATATAGGTACTCTGGAGTCATAAAAATATTACTAAAGCTTACCATTTGCTAGTCAATCCATTTCAAAGAATTAAAAGTGAATAGAATATTCTTTGAGAATATTATTTAGTTCTTTGAACTAAAATGATAATATATAAAAAAGAATTCTTTTATAACTTATGTTCTGAAATTCTGAATGATTCTTGAAACAAAAGGAAAAAACTGTAAATATTTTGACAGATGATAATGAAAGAGAACATGTGAATACATCTAAGTCTGTGTAGAAGGAAATTTTCCATCTTTAGGGAATATTAACATAAAAATTTCACAAACAGAAGAATAAAGTAAACAAAGTAAAAGTTAAAAGAAAAAAATTATAAAGATAAAAGCAAGAGGGAACTCTCAAAGAAAATTCCAGCACCAGCTGACTATACGACTGAGTTTTGCCATATATGAAAGCTAAATACAACATCAATATAATGCAGCCCTGCTGAAAGTACAGGGGACCTCTGACTTACAAACCCAATTCATTTGTGAGGACTTGTCATAACTCCATTTGACTGTAAATCAGGATTATTTTTCCCATGAGAAATAATGAAAATACTCATCATGTATTCTGAACCTCCCAAAGCACTCCCTAACTAATCTTTCCATGATAAAAAAAAAAAGGGCTGTGTAATGTGCATAATTTATCAGAAACTCCAATAATTTTCCTAGCGTATTCACCAAAAAGTTTTAAAATGTGCCTAGTTTACCAGAAACAGCAATTTCATACTGTACTCATCATTCAAGTTGACATCTTTGGCTTGCAGGAAAGGAGGATAAAATGGAAGGTGGTGTTTGGGAGGAGTCCCCTTCCATAGGAACATCAAGAATCCAACTCTCTGGTGTCCTTTCTCTCCTCGGGAGAATCTGTTGCCCACTAGGACCTGCTTCTGGCTCACTAGGTCTCAGCCTTTTCATAACTAACAACTGGTCTAAGATTGTCTATTTGTCTTTTCTTTAACACTGTTCTGTATTATGACACATTGTCATTAAGCAAGTGAATGAAATGATTGTTCTTTTCTCTGTCTGGGTGGGTCTTCCCTACAAATGTTTGCAGCTCTGTCCATTTTTTCAGGATTTTCTTTATTTCAGAAGAACTTTGCTGCACTGACTGTTGATGTTCCCCCTGCTCTTCAGAGAGCCCCTCAGCTGCCATCCTCTGCTGCTCAGCCTGAAGTTGCTGAGGTTCTTTTGTAGATAATTCCTTTGAGTCTTCATCCACCAGTTCCTCAGCATCACCACTGTCTACCCGTAGGCCTGTGGATGCTGTTACAGTGACAGTGTCATCAGCTGTAGGCTCAGGTGTAAGCTCAGGCTCCTCTCCACAGTCTTCAGAGTCTCCTCCGGCATAATTTTAGGCCACACTTTCTTGCAGGCGGATTTCAGTGTCCTTAGAGAGACACCGGCCCAGGATTTCTTAATTAATCCTACACAGGAAAGGATGTTTTAATGCTCCTTCTAGAACTCTTTAAGGGTTAAACCTGTATCAGACACCATCTGGAAGTACTTCAGGAACAGTTCCTTGGACAGCTTCTTAAAGTTAGCTACAACCCGCGGATTAATAGGCTGCAGTAGTGTATCAGGTGAAAGGAGCTCAGTAGAGCCATGAGAGCCAATTCTTCTTCCAAATCTCATGCGTGAACAGGAGCATTGTCCATGATGAGGAGAACCTGGAGTGGTAAACCTTTGTCCTCCAGATATTGCTTAACAGTAGGACAGAAAGCCTCACTGGTCCACTCAAGAAGAAGTACTCTTGTTTCCCAAGGTTTTGCATTAGATCTCCACATGAGCCCCTAGCCTATTCTCCATGACTTTATGTTTTCTGAATACTCTGGTGGTCTTAGACTAATAAGACAAGAGAGGCTTTATCTTGAGGTCACCACTCGCCTTGGCACATAGCAGTGAAGTTAGCATATCCTTCCTAGGCCTTTGGTCTAGCATTTCCTTCTCTGCCTAGGGAATATATGTTCTCCTGAGCATTTTCTCCAAAAAAAGGCCAGTTTCATCATAGTTGAAAACTTTATGAGAGCAAAAGCCATTTCCCTGTGTCATCATTTTGAAGTGATACGTGTAATTTTCAGTTATTTTATCGGCACTGGCTGCTTCACCATGGCAAGTTACTCTATGAAACCCAGTTCTCACTTAAAATTTAGAAACCATCCCTTACTGGCATAAAATGTTTCATCATTACCACTCATTGATAGATTATCCATTTTAAGATCTGCTTTTATAGGCCTAGATTTTTTACAAATTATAGACTCAGATGGCTTATACCCAGCCATCTGCCTTTGATTTACCCACACTAATAACAGCCTTTCTACCTCATCTAACTAACACTGTTGAACATGACTTCATAATTTGAGTAACACCTTTAGCTACACTAGCTTCCTTATACAAACCTTTTCTGTGTAAGATTGTCAAGATGATGGATTTCGACATGCTGTATATATTAGCAAGATCAGTCACACAAATGTCACTGTCATATTTCTACACAATTTCCTTTTTCTTTTTCATTGTGATTGCTTTCTTTACCTTCCTTTCCTTCTTTAGCTTTTTCTAGCTTTGTGGGGGAGACCATTATGATAGCAGTAATCAGTGATTATATAAGGCACTGACTGAAATCACATCCACAAATACATGCATCTGGGCTCAGATTGGTGTTTACTTACACTTATACTTTTCTGTCATCATGGGTCTTGGATTACAACTGCATAAGTGGCTCGCATTCAGGTTATAACTCAAAACTTTGGTCATTAGTTAAACATAAAAGTTCAGTCATAATCCAAGTTGTTCCTCTGTGATGCTGGTCATAAATCAAGGATCCTCTGTATACAAGGAGAGCACAACTTTGATACCAAAATTTTACAAGAATGGAAATTCTAAAAGCAATTTTTCATTAACATGTATGTAAAATTCCTTAAAATATAGAAAAGTGTACCCAGGGCTACATAACTTTTATTGTATAATTTCTTATTTGCTATTAATTGTGATGAAGTATGTTGACTGGGTTTTGAATATTTGGACATACTCCTAGAATTGGTTTCACTTGGTTAAGGTATATGAAGAAAAATAGAGAACCCAGGAACACACACACACATAGGCAAAACAATATGGGGGGAGTGAAGTAGGAAGTTTTACTCTGCTAGGTATTAAATACCATATTTTTAGAATAACTTTCAAGACACTTACATACTGGTGCAAGAAAGAAAAATTGACCAATTCATCAGAATAGAATGTAAACACAGAAATATATATACATATATATATATATATATATATATATATATATATGATTTATGTCAGAAGAACATTACAAATTGTGAGAAACGGATAGTTTGGATTTTTCCATTCATCTTGTGTCAACTGGTTTTCCATCAGAGAACATATCTCAAACTGTATAAAAATCTGTCTCAGATTGATTACATATCTAAGTCTCAAAAGTAAAATGTATTTTCAAGGATAGAGTAGATCAAAAACAAGAACAAAAAACACTACTATGTAAAATGTTGATGAATTCATATAAATTAAAATTAAGAATTCTGTTTAGCAAAAAAGTAAAAATGGTCGTTAAGAAAGTAAAAATATAAGACACAAAGTGAAAAAAATAACATTTATAATATATTTAAACAAAAGAGCATATATCTCCAAATGAAAGAACTCCAACTCCTTTTTGTTGTCTTCAACAGAAATGCATACTCACATGTACCACCCTACATGAGCAACCATGTTAATAACAGCACTGCTCACCATAGCCCCCACGTGAAAACCATTCAAATGTGTGCAGCACCAGTGAAACAAATAACTTAGAAATATCTGGTGATTTACCTTGAAAATGAAAGCATGATAAACTGCTATTAATTTCAACAACAAGAATAAATACCAAAGTCATAGTGTAGAATAAAGACAGAGGTGCACAGCTGTGCGTTTGTGTGCGTTTTACCTTTTGACCAAGATGATGCTTACTTCAATATGTTCCCAATATAGTATTTCATAGAACTTTCCCATTTATCTTCTTAATTATGTGTTTTACAATTCAATAAGCAGTTTGTGCAAACATATGAAAGATGGAATGTCACATATTCATGGAACAGGGTGATATTGATAGGTGGATGCCATGTGGATGTTTTTAATGTACATATAAAACACTACAATAGAGATTATTTGTTGGGTAAACAGAGAGCATGATTAGGTCACAAATCTACTAGTTGTTCTCTAAAAGGTGGAACATATTTTTGGCTTTGGGGGTTTTGGTATCTTTGTGGTAAGTATTCATCACTACCATGAAAGAACCCATTAATGACAGAGAAAAGTTGTCATGTTGCAATTAAGTTTTACCTACCTAGAGCTGATAGGCAAAATTTGGTCCACAGGCCAAAGTTTGCAAATTCCTGAATTCAACAAACAGTTAAAAATATGGTTATAGTATGTGGACACTTACAACTGCACATTAGATTACTATTGAAATATCTGTTTTTCTAAACTTTAAACTTTATAAAAAGGAGCACATGTAGCTTTGTACTTTTAAACTTCTAATTAAGTTAAATTTGATTTACATTTCTTAAAATTTTTATACTCTACTTCTTAGAACAAATTATATTTCTACAATCAAATGCTTTCTGTAGTACTTGCTTCCCAAGTGTGGAGTACAAAATTATAATTTACACATTCAGAAAGTTACATTGTAACTACATTTAAGCCTGCTCATTTTCAGTACTTTTCACTCAACAGTGAAAATTCAACAACTGAAAAAATTCAACAATGTAAAAAATAACCATTATTTCATTAACTAGAGAAAGATTTTTTTTCTCAAAACTTACTCATTTAATTAAGTGGTTGCTATAATTTGCTGTTTTGTCAAAATTTAATATTGTATTTATGTACTTAAGGCAATAAAAGTTTCTAATTTAAAACAGATCAATGTCTATCTGGCTCTGTTGGTTGTATGGTGAGGTAGTCTATTTACCCTTTCGTATTTGGCCATAGCTTAATTAATTGGTCAGACAAATGTTTACACAACACATACTGAAGTTACAAATTACCTTCCTAAATGTTTGCAGGCAAGAATTAGATTCATGTGTAGCTGAACTGACTATTCTAGGAAAGACTACAAAGACCAACAAATCATGTATCTGAAAAACCCCTGCCAAAAGTGGGCTCTGTTTTTATTGGTCGATCACCAGAACTTCGTAGGGAAAATCAGGCATTTCCATTGATGTTTTCAAATGTTACGTTATTTTAATGAAAAGACAAAAAGGAAAATATTAGTTACCCGTTTAGTTAGGACATCTACGTGGTTTCAAAAAGAAATTTTGAATGACTCTATTCACATACATTATATATATTTTTACCTTCCATACTGGCTATACTAAAAGTTTATTGTTCTTAATAATAGAATTCCTCCAGTGCTGAACTAATTTTTCATACAATGACTATAATTTATGTACTTTTTTTGATAATATTAAGCATATAGGCACTCCCTAACTAGTCATTTTTACAGGACATGGGAGTGGGTTGCTTATCAAATCACTAAAAATATTATTTGAAAAATAGAACTTGCAGGTTTTGGCTAGTCTCTGTTTTATGTAAATTTACTAAAATAAGGAGACATTATTGCACTTTTCGTATGCTCCAGTTGACTTCCTAAATTTCCCGAGAGATAATTAGCTTGCTGACTTCATTATTAAGCTACAATTTAGGGTAATAACCTGGATGTTGACTTAAATGCTATTATTTGGCCCCACTTTGTGCTATTGCTGGGAATTGCCTCAAAAATTTAAAGTTGTTTGCTGAGTGTATCAATAGCTAACTTTGTTTGTGAATATTTTCTCATACTAAATTCACCATCCCACTTTACATATTTGAACATATGTTCTTCATATTATTGGAAATGTAAATGTTCTTATTTAATGTTCCATAAGTAACATCAGTTCCTATGAATCCGTTTACTGTATTATGGCTTCTGGTACCCAGAAGATAAACATTTTAAAGCGAATATACCTAAAGAATAAAATTTGCTTGCAAAATTGGTGGGACGCGTAGCATTTAATGAAGTTAGGATGTTACAGCAGCCAGCAGGCACAGGAAGTATTTTAGGTTCAGATTTATGCTATTAGAAATGTATTTATTGATCATTAAACAGACTTTCACTATAAAATTAATGTGCTTTATTGACTTTTTCTGACTAAACCAGTGTAAGTTAAAAAAGCGCAGAAAACATTTTGTTTACACTAGGGCAAGGACAGTTTTGTCACAATTACAATTCCATGAAAGGTTTTTAAGTGAAAATGGCAATTAAAGAATGAATTAAAAGGCTCTAAAACTTATATAAATTAACCTTCAATCATTTACATTTAAATTGATCTCTTGTTTCAAAACAATGCCTGTATTATCCTAAAATACAAAATAGATTCAAGGCAAAGTGTGGGCACATACCTGTAATCCCAGCACTCTAAGAAGTGGAGGCAGGAGGATCACAATTTTGAATCCAGTCATGGAAAGTTAGATATTATTTAGAAAAAAAAAAAGGAGGCTAAAGATGTACTTCAGGGGGTAATCCCTAAATTCAATTCTGTAGTACTAAATAGAGATAGATGATAGCTAAATAGATAGATAAATAGATAGATATCTCCATGTTCTGTTGGATTAATACACAAATACTGATAATCTAGTTAGCTGTCATAAATATTAACAATATGTATAAGCAAGATAGGAGAACATGAAAAAAGCCTACTGAGTTTGTGCCTGGTCAAGAATATCCTGATTGTCCTTCCAGAATAAGGTAATTTCCCACAGACACAAGTAATGGAAAAGCTGGGAGAAAAAGAAGAATTAGAAATAAATGATTATTGTGGAGACATGGAGTTTGACACAAACAAAGTAAGAGGAAGCCTTCCCTTTGGACAAGTGACAGGAACCAGAGTACAATGAACCTCTGTGAAATGTAAAGTAGTGTAGATTTACTAGTGCTGTGCTGAAGAAGCCGATTGAGAAATCTGACTAAGGAATGGTCTTAAACGGTTTTCACTCTGACAGCAACTGAAGTGAAGAACTGAAAGTGTGTAAACGATAGGATAAGAATTGGTCAAGTTAGATTACAGGAATAATGAGACAGAAAGTGGCAGTGAATTTGGGAGATTGACTATGAAAGCTACTGAACTTACCAATAATTACAATAAAAGGACAGAAAAATGTGGAATTTGAATAGCCAGTTTGGCTTACATCACTAGAGAATTTATGGTGTCATTCTTAGAGTGGGGAACACAAGGTTACTTATAGGAAAAAGTGGCAAATTTATTTTTGCATTTGTGTTACTCTTGGGCAGGGATGATTTTCAAACACTGAACAACTGGCCCTGCCGTCACCACTAATTTATTAGCCCGTTGTGTCAGTGTATTTGTGCTGAATACCATTTGCATCACAGGGAAAGCATGATACAGAATAAGTCACTTGTAATAAGGGAACGGAGCTCACACGGGACAGTGAGTGTGAGGCTGTGAGTCAGTGTACAGGGGTAGTCAAACCAAAGTCTTTGATTGGATCTGTTTTGTAGATTCAAAAAGAAGAGGCCAGAGAGTTGTGGATCAGCAATCAGAGAGTGGGCTGAGGAGAAGTATTCACAAAAGTGAATAGAGTGAATAGAGGGATTGATAGTAGACAAAACAAAAAATGCAAGCAAAAAAAAAAAAAAAAAAACCCAGGAGAATTATGTATTCTTCACAAAAGAATTATGTATTCAATACCACCTCTACAAAACTTAACCCGCAGTTTCAAGAAAGTAATAAGAAAATAAGAGCAGAAATCAAATCATAATATTGTAAGGATAAATTTTGAAATAAAAGAAAGCAAGGGAATGAGTTCATGTTACTTTCTCTAGAAACCTGTTAACAATGAGAGAGAGAAGTTATTAACTAGGGGAAGACAGTATGTTAAAATTACCTAGACATATGATAATTTATTATATTTCTAAACATTGACTCCCAAAAATTTGGTATCAAAGGTTTGGTATTTACTAACATTGGTATTTCTTAAACATTGAGTGTTCATCTCATGTGAGGTATTTGGACATTTCAATATTCACTGTGTAGACCAGAAAAGATATTTTGAAACTAAAAGGACTTCCAACTAAACAGAATTTCCCTCTTTCTAAAACGTGCTGTATTTGAAGGTTTTATGTCAGCTCCACACTGATAATAAATCTTTTTCTTATTTGATTACCCTGTCTCAGAAACTCTATGTACGTGTGAAAAAAATGTATAAATATGTATTTTTTGTTTTGTTTTTGCAGCACCGGGATGGAACTCACAACCTCACACCTGCCAGACAGGCACTTAAACCACTGAGCCAAACTCCCAGCTGTAGTTTTTTTTGTTGTTGTTTTGGTTTTATTGTTGTTGTTTTTTTTGCGGCACCGGGGATCAAACTCACAGCCTCACGCCTGCCAGAGCAGGCACTTAAGCCACTGAGCCAAACTCCTGGCCCTGGTTTTTTGAGGCAGGGTCGCACTATGTAGCTCAGGCCAGCCTTGTGCTCGCGTTGTAGCCCAAGCGGGCCTCGAACTCAAAAGGCTCCACCTACCTCAGCCTCCCTAGTGCTGGGATTAAAGGCGTGCGCCACCACGCCCGGCTCCAGCTGTAGTTTTTTGAGGCAGGTTGCACTATGTAGCTCAGGCTGGCCTTGCGTTCACGATGCAGCCCAAGCCAGCCTCAAACTCACAATGCTCCTCCTGGCTCAGCCTTCTGAGTGCTGGGATTAAAGGCGTGAGCCACCATGCCCGGCTTCTACTTATATTGTTATACATTAAATGACTAATACAGGTGAACTTAGAATGCTTCCCAATGATGGTATTTAAAGAGAAATCATATGATGAATCAGAAAAGGAGAAGGGAAAACCAACTTTGTGAACCTGTTTCTGTGTGATGCCACCTCTCCAGATAGTTTGGCATCATGCAGACTTTTGCTATCTAATTATTGTGCTCTGATTAAGAGCTGCTATTTAAGCACAGTAGGCAGTCAGTGCTCTGAAAATTAAAAACAACAGGTTTGCAGTATAAAACACCAAGGAAAGTAACTATACTTGATTCCTTCAACCCAGAGGTGCTGAGTAACACTTCTCCTCTAACCTCTAAGCTTCCAATAAGGTCTCTGTACTAACCTGAGTCCCAGCACATAATAATAGTCCCTAATCCAATGTGCATGAGCTTACTGGCTGTTTGATGCTTCCTTTAACAAAACCACACAGAGCTCAGTGTGTGAAAAGAGAATGAAACACTTAGCCACTTCCAATTCTATGCCTAGAGTACGAAAAATTCTGCATCCCCTGACAACCATAAACGATGGTGACTTTCAGGGTCTGAGAGTCAATGACTCCTTTTGGTGGCAGAAAAGCATTTTCCTTGGTAGTGCTTTAATTGCTTACACTTCTCAGTGCACAGACACCTGCTCTCATGTCCAAGTTACTTAATGACATCAAACCTTAATCGCTAGCAAATGCAAATAAAGCTACAATAGCACCAGCCATTCACTTTGTTAAGTGCAAAAGGATGCAGAGTAACTATCTTGTTATGGCTTGTATCTAGATGTCCTCCCAAAAGCTCAGTGCTCATAACTGGGGCTTTTTGGGGCTGCCTGGATCTAGGGTGTGTGATGCTGGGAATATGATAAAAATCAGTGTACTGATTGAAATAGTTCTGGTGTGGCTGAATGGATTCACTCCAAACAGAAGCCCCGTGGACTGGGGATTTAGCTCAGTGATTCAAGCACTTGCCTGGTAATGTGAGGTTGTGAGTTCCATCTCTGGTACCAAATAAATAAATAAATAAAGTAGAAAACAGAAGTGCCACCCCAGATGTGGCTGCCAGTACCCAGTAGTGCTGTATCCTGGACGTGAAAAAAGCTCACTGCTGCTGCTGCCCGCTGCCTTCAGCATTCTGCCTGCCTTGGACTGTTTGTCCTCTGCGTTGCCCTCCGCCAGACCACCCTGCTCTGGACCAGCCACCTATGACCCGAAACCACTACTGACTGAGAGACAAAAACCTTTCCTCCTTTAACGCTGAGTGTTACGTAATTTGTCTCAACAATGAGATAAGTAACTAAATATAAGGAAATAATTATTAGTCTTAATATGCTTGTAGGTTTTCTACCTTATACATAATACAAAATGAGTTGTGGAAAGATTATGCCTTTTTCACATGCAGTCAATCACTAAGGCTAAAAGCAACATGTGATGCCATGTACTGTTATATTGGATTCGAATTTTTGAAGAATTAGTGGATGACTTTCAGAATCTAAACATGTCCCTGAAATTTAATTAATTTTGAATTTCAGCTTAGTAAAAGAGTTCATTTTTTTAAACTTTCTGTGACTTTGTTTGCAATTAAAAACACTTTGGGAAACCAAAGCTTTATGTATGATGAAACCTTACATGCGTCCAGGATATTCATTTACAAATTCAGTAATTAATTCGATATGAATTGATTCACTTCTATAAAAAGGTCTATAAATCATCGGCCATGAAAAATCATTAGCCAAAAGAAAAAACTAAATCTAGTAAATTATTCACCTGAAACATAGAGACAGAATTATTCTTATGAATTTGTGACAGATTCCTAAATAATAATATTTAAAACACACCTCAAGTATACCTGTTTCATGGTCTGTAAAATATCTATTTTGTTGGCTTATATTGCTAATTACAACCAGCATCAACATAGAGTGATGATGTACATCCAGTAACATCTCAGAAAACATGTTCATGTGGGCTCCCGGGGGATGGCTTTCTATCTTTTCACATTCTTCCAAGATGCTTGTCATTTGGGAATAAAGCATACTCAGTAGTAAACTGAAAGATGTCATTGAAAAAAATCAAAAAATGTGACACACTGAACCTTTTCGAGTTCAATAAATACTAAAACATGAATCCTTACCCTGTGCTCATATTCAGTCCAGACAATCGAAAAGAAATCTCTCCACAGTAAATCTGCTAACTAGACATCTACATAAAACTATGTGTTGATGAACGTAACACCTACCTCTTATGAACATAAGCAAAATCATGGGTGCTTTAAGGGCTCTCTGAGATATTTCAAAGTGCATTACTTCTTATAGAGAGTATGTGGCAAGGAATTCATTTGCTTATTCTACGGACCTACCTTTTGGATCCTTGAGTATCTATTCTGCCATAAATGGTATCTAGCCACAGGTCTGTGAAGTATTAGATTGAGGTTGACCCAGTGAGGATGATGCCCCCTTCCTTCCCATCCTTGTAAACCTCTGAGTGCCAGGAACCTGGAATGTTCTGTCTTCTACTCTCTCCCTCTCCCGTCTCCAGCATCGTTTGGATCTCTCTTTAATCTCTCCATGGTGTATATTACTAAATTGAAAAAACCTCTCCATGTATTTACTTGTAGTTCTTTTTATTCAAGAACTCTCTGGTCTCTATTCACCATTGAATCTCCCTCACCCTAATTATTTAATCTTATTAGAAAAAGCAGAAAAGAGTATTTGTGAATCCCTGAACCGTAAGCCTATGAAGAACTCAGAAGCTGTTGAGCAAGACTCAGATTTCTGGCTTCAGTAGCTACTTAAGAGTCTCATAAGTAAGGTAGGAAACACAGGTGAAAACATTTAGGGGGAAATAATGGGATAGTTTGCACTTTCTGTGTCATTTGTGAGGTTTGTAGGGTGACTAAGGTTAACATTTACATTCATAATTTAGGGTATCCTTGGCATTTAATATTTAAACATGTGAGAACAGATTATATAACAAATTTAGGCGAGTGAAGACAGTGAAGACAGAAGGCCAAGCACAAGGTCTTGAGGATATCTGATACTTAATGAGGAGGTAACTCAGGATCAATCAAAAAGTTAGGCGGAAGAGCCAGAGCACAGCAGGAAAAAGTAACAATATTGTACTATCACAGAAGTCGGATGCAGAAGAAATTTTGAGAAGGGGATGCTCAATATTGCTAAAGTCAAGATCTTTGAGAATAAAGACTGAAACACACATTGAATTCTTTAATATAGATAGCATTGTAAAATGTACCAAAGAAAAGTTCATGACAGTAAATGAAGGAGCTGCATTATTTTCTGTCTAAGAGTAATAGGTCTCCTGGCAAAAGGGAGACACTCTAAATAAATTTGTTTCCCATGGCAATAATCATAAAAAATTCAACTGCAGTGAGAAAGTTTAGTGTTTAAAAAAAAAAAACTTGTTCTGCATATCTATTTAGTATTACCTGTAAAGTCAAAAATAAACATCACAAGTGGCAAGATTTTCTTGTTCAGGTGAGATTCTTATGTATCTACTGTGGGTTGTACATACCAAAAGTGTTTGTAACATAAAAATGAAAAAGAGCAGAAATGTAAATTACCAGTAGTGTATGTGTCCTCTATGCCACACACACATAAAGTGGCAAAAACCAGTGACCCTCAGCTGCACATGTCAATATGAATGCAACTCAAAGAGTGATTGTAGAATGGAGAAATGAAATCATGTGCAAACACCGCCATCATGTGAATTCCCCAAATAGGAGAACCTAAAAAATATACAACCTTTGATTTCTATTTGTATACACACAAATATAAATACACAAACTAGATTTTAAAAATGGAAAGATTAATAAAATCAGAACTAGTACAATGATTATCAGATAATGACAGAGAACAAATCATAAAATAGTTCCCAAAATTTAAGGCAAGTTTCAACATTGCTAATCTTACATTCCTTGTAAGGTATATGTGGGTTCATTTTAGTATTAGCTTTTAAAACATTTATATCACATTGAGTTACATGAAGCAAAACCTGTTGCAAATTGCAAGTTGACAGATGTTACTATGTTGAGAAAATGTATTTTATATGTTTAAATTTTTTCTATAAATACTTTAGATTAATATAAACATATTAAATGTGAAATACAGACCTGATTTTCAACCATATCTTTACAAAATTAATATTTTGTGGTATTATTAGACATTAATTGGAATATTTGTGCCTCAATTTATTCTCCTATAATGATGAACTTGAAGTTATTGTTTTTAAAAATGTATTCCATTTCAAGATGGTTATATGCACATATATATGCATGTATATATTATATTTGTACATCACAAATGTATGTGTGATAGACTACTTATTCACACTGTGGATTACACAGACCTTTTTTTCATTGGAGTACTAGCCCAGGCATGCATGCTGTCATATTCCGTTCACCTAGGATTACCATGCCTTCTTATATTGTCCCTGAGAACAACCTGTTGAGGAACTCCATCTGCTATTCCTTCCCTTCCTGCCTACATTTTCATTTAAATTGTAAAAGGTCTCAAGGAGTTTTCATTTTAAAATTGACAAACAAAACCCACCAATTACATATTCCAAGTTTATAATATAACCTCTCAAACATGGAGAATAAAGTTGAGACAAATGAATATGTATTTACTTTGCTTTTTTAACCTTGATAGATATATTAAAATCAAAGTTCTTCCATATTTCCTTGCAAGTGGTTAGGAGTACAGAGTAAAGTAAAGCAAGAGATAAACTAGTTTATTTTAGTTAGAGAATTTTAGCATTGTATATCAAAATTTTTGAACCCTATTTAATTTTGCAGCATAATCTATGTAACTCAATAGCAAGTAAATAAAATCAATTTTTGGTTAAGTGCTTGGGGGTTATTAATTTGGAAGATGTTTTTATTTCTAGTTAAATTTAAAGACTTAAGGCCAATTCAGCCAAAGCCTTGAGAACAGAATTCCCAGGTGAATAATCTCACATATGAAAATCATAATTTAAATTTTAAGGAGGCTGAGAATTGGGAAAACAAGTGAAGCATGAATTCAGAGAATTTGTAGCCTAATCCATAAAAATAAAAATGAAGCACTTCATAAAGTTCATTACAAAATGTTGCATAATCCAATGTTAGTAAAATTGCCTTTATTAGCAACAACACTGCTCCATCCCAGAAAATAATGAACAGTGTCTCCTCACACAGTGCAAGAAAACAAATCAGCTCTGGTCATTGGGAACCAACCCTCTTATACTAAGAGTTCATCAATTTACTACTTCTGAGACCTGCATTACTTTCCCCAGGGCATAAAAGAGTCCTTTTTAAAGCATTCAATGATCTATATGCAAGCACTAATTCAGAAGAGGTGATGGAGAGCAAAGATTAAGAACTCGCACTCTGGAGTGAGAATCTTTGCCCCCTAATTTGAAGGGTAATACCTTGGGAAAGTCGTCTATCCTGTCTTGGCCTCCCTTCCTTCACCTGCAGAATGGAGACCCAGCCTCTGTACTGGTCATCTTTTCCATATCAGGGACAAAATACCTAATACCTACAATGCATAGAAGGTACTTTTGGCTTATGGTTCTGTGGGTGCAGTCCTTCCAGAAGTGCACTGACTCCAAGGCAAAATATCAGGGAAGAACAATGTGGCAGAGCCTAGCTGCTTGCTTCATGGCATCTGGAAAGCAAAAGTAAGGGAAGAGCAAAACGTAGAGATGAATGGGAAGGAACTAGACATAGCCCCCAAGGCCACACCCCCACGACATATCCAAACATACCCAGAATTGTGCTTTGCTAAGCTACAGCACAGCTCTCAAGCCGACCAAGTGGACAATCAAGGTTGACCTTCCCAGTCTCTTAGAGTTGTGGTATTCATGATTGACATATGGCATAGCATGCATCCACCAGCAATTAACCTATATTCCTCTTTTATTTCATTTATTTGTTTGTTTGTTTGTTTGTTTTTGAACATTGACATTTTGTTTTACCTTTTGAAGTTATTTCTAGTCTACTCTGATCAATTATGGAAATCAAAGATTTGAACTTCATTGTGATGCATGAATTGTTTCTCATGTTAAGAAATGTGATTCTAGGTTTTCTTGTGTTATGAAATGCGATGCTAGTTCATATACTATGCAAATTTTGAATAATTTACAAGGAATCAGCTGAGCATGGTGATACATGCCTATAATCTCAACAACTGGAAGGCTGAGGCAGGAGGATTACCACAAATTCAAGGTCAGCCTGGACTCCACAGTGAGTTCAAGGCCAGGCATAGTGAGAACCTGTCTCATGGGAAAAAATAAAAGAGAGAGAGAAATTATCTTTTTCCCCTGAAACACATACTATACCATTATTTAGTTTTATGTCATTTACTTATAAAAGTGAATTAGTGAATATAGAGCCTTCTAGAATATGAAACAGTGTAGCTTGTCTGTCTTTCTGAAATAGAAAAGCAAAATGTATTTGTGGAATTTTCATGAAATCTTGTTCTTTATTGCAGCTATTTTCTGACTGTTCCTCAGGCTTGAACCCTTATCCAGTAGTCATTATCATTGGTGTAAAAAATATTACCAATACAACTTAGAGGGAAATAGATCTTCTCATTTATTAAAGTAAGCAAGGATTTTGAAACAGTTTTTTTGGAAGGAGGACTGGACTCTGCTCTAGGCTCGTTACAAATGATTCATTTAACCATGTATCAAGCAAGTAGAACAGAATTTATTCATTGTTTACAGCCAAAAAAATTGAACAGGTGACTTGTTCAAGGTCATACAAATAGTGAGCAGTGGAATCGGGATTTGAACCCAGTCAATACAGGTCCAGCATCCATGGTATTGGGAAACTCACTTGTGTGGCTGTTGGAGTAGACAGTAGAAACGTAGCCTGATATCTCACGGAGGTATAGAAATAAGATGATTTTGGAAAATCTTATTTTCAAAACAAAAACTACAAAATACTGATATATGTAAAGTCACTGCATTTATAATGGTAATTAATAGTTACTAGTCACATTTTCTTTTCCTTACATTCTTACAGCACTTTATGCTTGCATACTTGCGTTCTGAAGTGGAAAGAAGCTTTTTGAAGAAGGGAACATTTGTATAGCTATTTCACAAATGAACTTTTAGTCTTCACGTCCTTCAATTTCCTCATCTGTGAAACAGAGATAGCAATGTTTCCTGCTCTAAAATCTTCTGTATACACAGTTATTGAGCATGATACAAAAACACAAACTCGCACTTTTAAAACATATGCCACACTGCTTTGCTACCAATAGTGATGTAATACACCTTTTTAAATGACTTTTAATGCCTGTGACAAGCAAAATTAAGAAAAAAAACACTATCATAATTAAATAAAAAAAACCTTGATATAATGTTCTTTGGATTCCACTTTAATAGATTCTCCTCATAAGTCAATTCATATTCTGAAGAACATCTTTATATGCAGTTTAAAAAGAATTGGAACAAACCAAAGTAAGCAGAAATTTGTTTATCTGTCTAGCAAATCTATTTACCTAGCTAGCAAGGGTCTCTCTCCCTCTCTCTCTCTCTCTCTCTCTCTCTCTCTCTCTCTCTCTCTCTCTCTGTGAATCCATTTAAGATTACTTATGTGGCAGGCATTGTTCTGTGTTGGGAACTCATGGATTTCACTGACAACCAATCAGATAAGGCTGTACTTTCCTTTATCCAATTTATTTTTTTTTCTTTTTTTTTTAAGGGACTCATTATATTGTCCTGGCTGATCTCAAACTCCTGGCCTCCAGCAATGTTCGAGCCTCATCCTCCCAAGTAGCTCAGATGACAGCTAGCACCCCTAACCATAGGCCATGCTTCCTTAAGAAAGGAAGCAGTCCGTAGAGTTAAAGATAACAACCGAGTTTTTATTCTGGGCTGATAAGGACCCAGAGGAAACTTACCCTGAGACAGGAAAGATCTCAAAGGAAGCAAGTCAATGGAAAAAGATGATAAACTCACTTTGTAAGTGAATTCTACCATATATGTCTGAGGGTTACAACATAATAAATTAACTTTTGTGCCTACCTAAAGTGGCTAACTAAACACCTGTGGAAGTATTGAGATTTCCACATAACATGCATGAAACCCAGAGGTGAGATCAGAAGTTTCAGCTATAGTGAAGCAGGGAGAGGAAACGCAATTGCCCAGGGCATGCACAGAATGCTAAATTCACCTTCCAGAGGCCAGAACGGTCCAGACTCATGCCACATCCTCCCAGACATGGTGGACTTTCTCAGCATGACTCCACAGGGATGTCCAGGAGTTTCTAAGACATGACAGCTCTGACTTATTTGAAATTCCTCAGCCTCCCTTCCAGTCAGTCTGCAAACACTAACTTCTGGAGTGCCATTTTCCTGGACTTCTTGTCCACCCACAGAGCTGCTGTTGCACACATGTGTTGGTGTCCAGACCACATTTGCCCTGCTGTGCACAGAAGACTACGTGTAACCCTGCACCCGCCAGCTCCTGCTGCTCATCCTCCAGCTTTCGCTGCACAGGTGTCTGTGTTAACTCCCCTTGATGGCATGCCACAGCAACTCGTATGCAGGGCTACCCTCACGTTTAGCATCTCATCTTCACTGAAATCATCACTTTGTTGTCTATCTTTTGCACTACAGTATGTACCTTTTTTGCAGTAATGGAGTTGATTATTTTGCATTTTCGTCTCCATTACTTATGCTTGGTTCCTTGGAGACTCATATTTTTGAACAGAAAGATATTGAATTTGAATTTAATTGTTATTTTTTGGAATGGTATTAATTCCAATAGGACAGAATTGAATTTGCATGAGATTTACTGGTAAAAATGAAGGAAATCACAGTTCTTGACAACAGGACAGCTTCCTACTGACAGTAGTTTGACTTGTTATTTTGATATGTGAGATGGTGTATCGCAGTCTCATGCACAATGCATCATTTTTTAAACTTTCAAATACGTCTTCACTTTTGTTTGCTTTGCCTCATCTCTCTTTCTCTGAAGAAAACTATTAGCACAAAGTAGAGAACGATACCCACAATAATGCAACCTCTTCTTTGATTCTTTTTATGTTTATGGTATTGGCTAGAGTTGCCTCTTGCAGACTGCCTTGAGTCAATTTTGGCTTTTTAGTCAGTGTCAGGGTTTTTGTAAATATCTTCAAACTCTGGTAATTAGAAGTAGAAAGTATCTACTTACACATTCCTTTCTTTATACACTCACCGCCAGTTAAGATGTTATAAAGAAACCCAAGCTAAATGCTGTCAAAAACAAAAGCTTTAAAACAATCACTTCTTGTTAGCCTGAGAAGATCTTATACTATGTTCAGGCCCCTTAGCTCATATTTTTAAATTGAGAGTTGTTGTTAAGGCTAACACAGGACATACTGATGACAGGAAAAGCAAACAACCTTACAGCTCAAAAAAACAGCTTCTTATATAAAGTGAATTTCAAATTTGAGAATTCAGGCTGCCCAAAAACGTCATTCTGTGCTTGGCATATTTTTTTTTTCTTTTTTCCAGTCCTGGACAATGAACCATAGCCTCACAATACTTACATTGTGCTCTATCATGAGTTACATCCTTTTTCCTGTGTTTGTCATACTGCTTTATTTAATTATGAATTTTTCTAAAGGGATTGTTTTTCACTTCTTCAGTAAAAATATTTGATCTAACACCTCATGTGCTGATTAACAAAATCTATTTTTAATTTCTATAGGGACATCTGAAGTGTTAAGAAATCAACCTTTAGGTGCTGATTTCTGATTATGCTTTTAAGGATTTTCTTTAAATTTTTGGACTTGGAACTTTTGTACATATTTATGAGGTACAATGTAATATTTTGATTCATGCATAAATTGAATAATGATCAACCCAGGGTAATTAAATTATGTTACTCTATTAGCTTTCCCGTCCCTAACACCTGCTACAGACACCACAACTTGTAGGAGAATTTTAATTCGGCTCACGCTTTCACAGGTTTTCAGGGCAGAGCTCCGAGGCAGGAGCTTCATGGTAAAGCAGAGCTGCTTAGCCTGTGGGAATCAGGAATGAGAACAAGGAGTGAGCGGCGGAGAAGAAGGAGAGAGGAACCAGGGAACCAGAGACAGCACCTACGGCCGCACCCCCACGACCCGCCCAGGCACACCCGGAAGTGCATTCTCCCAATCCCCTTGGTGACTCCCAAGCCACTCAAGCTGATGCAGCTGACTTTAACTGCCATGGCTCCTTAACCATTGATTCATAATGAATCAGTCCCAAGCACTTAGTGCTTTTCAGATATATGTATTTGCTCACAATCCTGCAACATTAGTAGAGTCGGTGAGGAGAGCTAATTCCTTTGCTGCACTAGGAGCTGGAATACCCAGAAATGAGCTTATCATGGACATGTTTTATTACTCTGTAAGGACGGCTGGGAATTCAGAAGGCAGACTAGCTTGGTAACATTTCTCTCTCTCTCTCATCTATGTATATTTTGCCTGAACTACCTCAGTTTGCAACAGTTTCAGGGAATGAGACTGCTCCAGAACATAAAGGCCGAATCTGCCAACCCCTCACAGTGTCTAGTCTGGAAATGTCAGGATCTAGCCTACATTAATTCAGTGCTTTCATAAGGCAAGCCTTCAAGGTGAGGAAGCAGCAAACCCACCCTTTAAAGGGGTAGTTCCAAGATCATTTTGCGAAGCAAATTTGTTAAGAAGTACTTTCAGGATAATTCTCCAACTACAGTTGAGTCAGTCCATCTCAGATCTAGTTGGTCTTAGTCTAAAACCCTGTGGGTAAACAACACATCCGGTCCTCATAGACCCAGCCCACAATGGTGAACAGACAGAAGTTAACAGCCTCTGGTAGTTTTGCTGAAGTCCAGCTAGACACCTATTGCCAGGTCCTTTTGAGGGGTCTTTGCCATAGGCCATGGGAGCTCTTGTGTGTAGCTTTTGGACACCATCTCAGATATGTGTGCTCCACTCTCCCTGTTTCTCCAACAAAATTGGCTTGGTGTCTTAGTTACTTTTCTTGTTGTGGAGACAAAATACCTGACGCCCAACATCGAAGGAGGAGAGGATGATTTTGGTTCCCAGTGTGTAGAGGTTTCAGTCCATAGTTGGCTGGTTCCAAGGCAGGGTAGCAGGGCAGAGGGGCGCTGCAAAGGAGAAACAGTTCATGGTGAGCAGAAGACAGCAAAGCAGCAAAGTAGTGAAGCAGCTGCAAGTGACAACCACAGCAGGCTTCTTTCTGTACCTTATACTCCCCTGAGGAGGGGGCAGCACCACACTCAGTGTGAGACACGTTTAATGCTACCCAGGACTATGTCAAACCAATCAATTCAGCAACCCTACACTGCTGATCAAATCAGCACACAGCCTAGATCCGGCCACCTCTGAAGAGCCCCACTGATGACTGCATGAGGCTGTGTGGGGACATCTAGACACAAGTTGTAACACTGGGCAAGGGAATAGAAATGACATTCGCAAATCTACGTGAAGCACAATGAAGTAGAATTTTGCCTAAAAGACAAGGTATAGGAGTCACACTCTTAATGTATTTATATGCCCCATGCACTAGCTAAGAGTGTCGAAAAAATATCACTCTAAATTTTTCTGAGATCACAAATCATTTCCCTTGTTTTAACATTTACTCTGTGGATATATTTTATTGAAAGCACCTGAGATTTGACCAGAATCATTTTTTCTCTTGATAATCTTTTTTATTCTAGGCAAGACTGAAGATGAAAAAGAGTTTCATTTCCAAATCTAACTCGTCTCGGCTGCCTTATATTCATATTGCTCTAAATGCTGTGCGAATGCTGACGAGCTGCTTCCTCCTCTCGTTGCTCCTTAGCTGTGGTGTCATCAAAAGAAACCACATTCAACATTCGTCCTGGCATCTGCACAAATCTCACAAATCATGAAATTGACTTTGCATTGTCCGTGCTGCCAGAGGGGATGGGTTTGCTAAATTTTTTGTAGCTAATCACTCAGGACCCCGCTCTGTGGCCTTCAGCAGTTGCTTCCCCTTGTTTTTGTGGCTATGGACAGCAGTTTTGAGAATCTTGCTCTCCAAAACAAGACCATGCGTCTCACCATTCTGTTACAGCATCACCCTGCTTCACAGTGTCACTTGTTTTTGGTGCATAAAAAAATTTTCAACATCATAAGCAACAAATTAAATGTTTGTTAGCGCTTTTAAGCATCATGTGGGATGTATTTCTTCACAGTGCTACACTTCAGTGGTGCTTGATAAGGAATCTTATGGCTGTGCCCTCTGCTATCTGCCAGGCTGGAATATCCAAGTATAAGGCTCTGGTGCCTTTGGTGGGATAATGATAAAACCAAAGAGCTGCCTGGGCCATTTCCCTCATCCTCCCGTGTGTGTGTGTGTGTGTGTGTGTGTGTGTGTGTGTGTGTGTTCTCTGACACTTCAGAATGTAGCCTGATTTTTCTTGCATACAACATGTGCATCTCATGACCTGCTGACTGCCTTTCCCCAAAGCACAAAAGCAGAAGCTTCCGAGTCGTCTCCATTTCTAGGCTCTTAAAATACCACTAGTGGTAGAGCCCTAAAAGTATCACTCCTGCTCCTCTACAATGGTGTCACTGGGTCAGCCAACGCTACCGAGGAGGAGGGATTCGGGTTGGTATATTAATCACCCTGTTATTTGCATTCAGAGTACAGGGATGTCAAAGATGGCAGGGTGTAACTTTCCTGTCACAGGCTGCTCTTACACAAAGTCTGACCCTCCTGGGAGGCCTGACCTGCCCTGCTTCGGACGCACAGCAAGAGGCTGAGACACAGCTGGCCCTAGGGGATGCTGCAGAGGATCCTAACCACCCCCTCTCTACAGTTCAGGTCTCTGCTACCACCACTTCAGACTCCACCAAGACGGTGGCCCACGGGCTGCCATTGCTAATTATTTCTGCACTGCATGTAAACGCGTGCTGGCACTCACATTCCGCCCTTTGAAGTGTATTCCTGATCTTTTCTCATCTTCTTGCCACCAGCTCATTCTTCATTGCTGTTACTTGAGTCCTTTATTATTTTATAGGTTATTATAGCTGCTGACAATTAAAAATATTTCTTGAGTCTATCCTTTTATTTTTTACTGTTTGTTTGATTATTTTCATTGCTTCCTGACTTCATTACTGTGTTTACTTTGACTTTTACTTTGAATGGTGAAATTTATGTTGGAACATAAAGAAATTGAGTATTACATAGAAAAAAATAACAAAAATATACGAGCCCAATAAAAATAGTATTTTAAAATGCTCATCAATTGTTAATTGAATATTTTGCAAAGTGTGGAAACAGCTAAATTTCCTCAGTAAAAAAATCCAAGAGCTACTTAATTTGGATTAATCTGATTGCTATTTCTAGCAATTAGACACATGAAAGTAATGAAATATTAAAGCATTTTACTTCAACCTAACAATAGTTTTATTTGCCATTGAGGAAAGAGAAAGGGAAGTAAATCAAGTTTTCACTTATTTTGAATACCAAATTCATTATCCTCCTAGGTTTAAGCAAGGAAGTATTTAGCAAAGATGGCCCAATGTTTCCAAGTGTAATAGTCATTTTTCTGTGGCTGGAGCAAAATAACAGAAACCTGCATCGCAAAAGAGGGGAGGTTTGTGTCTGGGGCTGGCTGGCTGCAATACAGAAGGGTAACCGTGAAAGGGTACGAGGAGAAAGGCAGCCAGGAATCGGGGAAGGGAGAGGAGGCTGGGATGAGAACGCGGCCTTCCAATTACACACACAGGGACCCGCCCCTCCCACCAGATCCTGCCTCCTAAAAACAGAAACTGGGAAATCTCAGTGGGTGAATCCACTGCTTAGTGCAGCACCCCAGGATCCAGTCACCTTCTAAGCACCTCTTAATGCCTGTGACTTCAGGAGGAAATTTTAGATCTAGACCACAATGCTCCACTCACGACCTCCAAAAGCCTCCTGTGCACCACTTGTGCAGCATGCATTTAGCCCATCTCAAGCTTTCCGGGAGTCTTAACAGGTCCAACGTTGCTGAAAAATCCAACTCCAGACTCGCCTCTGAGAGGCAGTGTCTCTCAGCTATGAGCCTCTGCAAAAGCAAAGAAGTTAAATACTTCTGTTAGGGTTTTCTGGTGCAATAGAGAAGTGAAAAGCCAAAGAAGAAAAGAACGCATTTATTGAGGACATGGAAAGGAGCTTACAACCCGTGGCGCTGGGCTATCTCCTTTGCCAGAGACAAACATGGTGGGAGGCTTTATGACCTCTGACCAGAACCTGCGCTTGGGGTGGGCATTGATGACATATGAGGAACTGTTTGGAATTTTCTTCATGCAAACAGGAAAGGGAGTTGCAATTAGGGCTGAAGAAGAAGGAGGAAGTGGTGTTTCCGCTTTGCCCTTCTGCCATGTTAGACCACCACCATAATTGTACAGTAATTTATACTAGGGCAAGAACTTTTCACTTCCAGGTCATAAAATGGCACAGTTTAAACATTCCCACTCCAGAAGGGTGCGATGAGGCATAAAAAGTTATCAAGCAAAAGCAAAAACGAAATTCAGCAGGACCAAAAGTCGATCCCGAAATCCCGAAATCCGGAAGCTCCATGTGCAGTACCTGGGGCATGGTGTTTGCGGTGAGCTTGGAAAAGCCTGTGCAGTGCTGCCCAGATCACCTTGCTGATAAAAGCCCACAGGACTTGGAAAGTGAGCGGGCTCATTCATTGCCTGTGGTTTTCCTCAGCAGACACTGCACATTCCCGGCTTCTCCACATTCCTGGCACCTCTACTTCACCTTCAGGTTCATTCCCACAGCTTCAGGCGCACATTTCCTGACTTCCAAGGCTTTTCTTTGAAATCTTCCTCCCTAGAACTCTTGCACTCTGCATACCTGTACCACTTGCACCAGCTGGATGACGCCGAGGTCTTCCTCCAGCTCAAGCAGTAACTGTGCCTCAGGCTACGGCTGCCAGGCTCCTGAGTGCCAGGAGAGCTGAACTGGGGGGTGGGGAACGTTTCCTCAGTCACCCATGAATTGACACCCTGGGAGTCCTATCAAAGCAAAGCCTCTGACAAAATTTCACCTTTTTACACCCTTGAGCCTTAGATGAGCAGAGTCCGGCATTTCCTGAGAGGCCCTCAAGGCATTTTTCCTATTGCTCCCATGGAAAGAAGTTAGATTATTTTCCATGATCCTGCTCTTTGAGTAATCACTATCGCCTTGGCCTCAACGGTGCATGCACTTCCTTTCTGCTCAATTGCACAATTTTCGTATCTTTTGGTGCCGGTTTTTGCTTTGGACCTTCATTGAAAAGTTGGCTAAAAGCAGCCAGTAGTGCTCTTGCCACAGCCTGAACATTGAGCTGCCTTCAAATTTCCTCTACCAGATTACTTAGTCTGACACCTTGAAATTCAACCTCATGTGAATCTTAAAACAAATATAGACAAATTCTTTGCAAGAATAAAACACTCACAAACTCACATTCCAATAGCATCCTCCCTCCCATCTGGAACCTCATGAGCCTGATGTTTGCTATTCCTACCCTTATCAGCCTTCTAGTCTTCTAAACTCCTACCAAGTTTACTTGACAGGTTCCAATCATACCATTCTAAGGCTTCTCTAGCCAAACTTTTTCAAATTCTTCCCATAAATCAGTTCCAAAGTCTTGGGAATCATATGGGCAGGTAAAGTCACAACAATGACCTCACTTCTCTGGTATCAATTTTCTGTATTTATCAGCTTTACTATTGCTGTGCACAATTCCCAATACCCATAATTTAAAGGATTATAGGGTTAATTTGACTCATGGGCTCAATGAGTTCAGCCTACAATTGGCTGGCTCCAAACCAGAAGCAACATGGAGAAAAGTCATGGACAGGACAGCTACTAACCCCATAGCTGCCCAGAAGCAGTGAGAAGGAGAATAAGAATGTATCTCCCTCATCACACGCACATTGACCCACCTCTTCCAACCTGGCCTTACACTTAATGGCACATATCAACACAAAATACGAGATCTAAACCACAGCCCCAAGCACACTTCATTAATGTTGTTTTTAGATTTAAACCTTACATATTGAGAATGTTTCACATTTTGATCAATTAAATGAAGTCCCTGAGAAAACTGATAGAGTATTAGATTGACTTCCCAACTGTAAGCCAATTTATGACACTGCTGTTGAAGTCAGACTCAAAGTGATTCATGTGATATCATATTAGTACATAGTTTATTTGTGAAAATTATGCCTTCTCCCAGTAACAAAAAGCATTAAAATAATGTAATTCCTGTTTCAGTGTTGGTTTATTCTGATAATTGAAGCATAATAACTGCATTTTATAAAATGGGTTGGAAATAGAATACATTAAAATGAAATACCATTTATTGATTGTGTATTTCGTAAAATGTAAAAGTGACAAAATTTTCCTCAGTACAAATTTCAAGAACTACTTAACATGGATAGACTAGTTTGATTTTTCTAATAAGCAGAAGCATTCTGAAAACTAGAAAACTTTAAAACATATTACTTCAACTTGAGAATAGTTTTATTTGCAATTAAGGGAAGAGAAAGAGTACTAAATTAATTTTTACTTATGAATACTGCAACATTTACTATATGATATTATCTCATGTTAATTTTTTAAGTTTTCATTGTACCAAGTATGAGGTACTTAATTTGGAGTATTTCTATCAATTTTTGTAGTAATCAGACACACTTTGATGATAAGGAATCTTTAAGCACGTTACATGAATCTGAGAGTGTGCCCGTTATAATACTGTGACATCTTATAATATCAGAACTTTGCTTTCTGTTTTGAAACAGGAGCACAAAGAAATATATGTTTTTAGATATTTACTATGACACTTTGGTGGAGCTTATAAATACATAGATTTTAAGTGGTCTTGTCAGTGTAACAGTTATTCTCAAATACTTAATCAGTTACCTCTATTTTTTCAGAGTGGAGACATCTTCAATATTAATAGAAAAAATTATTTGAGCTCTTTCTCTTTTGTCCCTAAAAGTTACTATGACTACACAAGAAATACTTTTGTGTTTTAAACATTCTACCAAGAATTTCTATTAAAATTATCACAGGATTTGGCATAAGATTTTATATTCACATTTAATGATTTTCATTAAAAATTACGTTGGTAAAAGAAATTATTCTATATTTTCACCTGTTCTTATACCTACTAATGCTCCAAAGGCAGGAAGTTTGTGCTGAAGGTGTTGAAGATGAAGCTTTTATATAAAGTTTTGAGGAGAGAAAACGCAGCCTAAACTCCAAAAATATATTCTTGGTAGCTTGTTCTATGCTACTTGATGTCATCATTCTAAACTCAGTATTCAAACAATCCTATACAGATAAAAAATAAATAAATAAACCTGAAAAATCTGAATAAATCACCTAAAACTGACAGATAATGTGAAATTCAACTGGCAAGTACAGGTAATTCTGAAAAGACAATTGGAAAGACAGAATATAATAAAAATGTGAGGTGTTTCTAAATGTAATTTCTTTGTGAGAGTCCACCTTGCATTAAGATAATAGTTATCAGTGAATTAAGAGGGTGAACAAAAAATGAAATTCACTGACATTCAAAACAATGATTAGTCTAGTGAAATGAATATGCTATGTCCTAAGTTACAAACAACTTTGAAGAAAAAGAGAAAAAAGCAATTTTAAAAGTCATACTTTTGTGATCATATTTCCTTCAAACACAGTTGATGTTTTATTTATAATAGGTTTGCAAGAATGTGTTTTCAGCATCTTTGCTTTTATTAAAGAAAAGAATACCTAGAGAATGCAATTAAATTATCAAAAATGAGCCTGAATGTGGACAAAATTTCTAATTCTATCTTTAAAATTTTATATGTGTATGTACTTATTTGGACCTATACTAAATAGAAAGAACTCTCTGGAAGAGTTAGATAGATGGTAGATAGATAGATACATAGAGAGATAGATAGAAGCATGATTCTTCACATGTTGCTATTGTAATTACTTGCTGACCTTTCTCTTACTTGTACTATTTCATTAACACATACTCTTCAGTAGTTATCACAGTGCTTTGTAGTCAGTTCTCCTTATGTCTGGTTTCTTATCAGCAGGAAGTTCCTCCCAGTCCCTCCAAACCTTTATACCATTTTATTGCATCATCCTCCCCAGGGTTTTGGATGACACCTGACGTATAGTAGGTACAACAAATAAATGTTCTGATTTAATCAAGAAACAAGCCTTGATGAAATCCTTCATCTGCTTGTCAATGCAGTCGTGTGATAGTTGGAATATATAGTTTCATGTTTTTGGGGGCATATTCTGCATTCACCAGAAAAAGTCAATTGTATACATTGTTGTGTTCAAAAAACTTAGAGTGTTTGTTTTTGCTTGAGATTGATTTTTCTCTGTCTGAGTTACTCCTAGTTTTTGAAGAGAAAACACATCTGAGTCCCTTTGTTGCAAAGGACTGTGTCAACGAAGGCTTCTTCTTTGCTGGTTGTGCCTCCTGGCATAGGAGCAGGCTCACATCTGCATTGAAAACTAAGTCCCTAAGAGCTGCCCTTCTTTAAGAAATCGTTGCTTTCTTTGACATTCACTAACCTAGCTGACACGTCTTATAGGAATAGGAATAGGAATAGGAATAGGTATAGGAATAGGAATATCGGTTTTATATTTGGCATTCGGCAGGCCCAATGTATATGGAAATAGATCTGTGCCTCTTTTACCACGCTGTATGTATTTTGTAATGAAACAAGTTAAAGAGAGGGAAAGAAGCAAAATTTCTATCTAAAGTTTAACATTCAGCTTTCCAAAAGTGAAGCTACTGTTTTATAGATGAATTTCCAAACCTAACATAAAAAACAAAAAGTATCACAGTTGAGAAAAATCAGGTAATATTTCTCGCTCTCATATGCTTCTTTCAGACCAGAGATAGCACTAAATCACAAAGCACAGGGAGGTCAACACAGCACGATATCATGCAAGAAACCTTAATTCATCTTCAACTAGTGTAGAGTATCTCCAGCAATATCCTATAGCTTCATCTCCAATTTTAGGCTGTAGTTTCTTTTTCCAAACATTCAACATGAGATCAGAGTATGAAAAATTAGGTAAAGTTAGAACTCAGAGATTGGTCAGTATTATAGAACACAATTGCTGTGAAAGACAAATTAAAGGCCTGTTGTTTTCTAATGGCTAATTTTCTTATTGAAAGTTTAGGTGTAATAACTAGAACTAGGAGAATTTATTTAGCTAAGTGTAAGTAAGTGTACTATACTCACATTATTAATGTTCCGAGTAGCCCTTTTTAAAGTGAAAATACGTTTTGGCCCATATTCAGGGGATGGCAAAAGTCATGAAGAGACCTGAAGTCATTTGAAGAAAGAAAGCAGGGTCACAAAGAATTGCTAAGCGTTTTTGTTTTTTGGAATAATGATAGCATTGGTAGAACCAAACGAGGTGATGATCACTCTGCATGGCAGTAGAATAAGAGCTATGATGGGTCGAATGTGTTTCCTACACACTTTTAGCTTACAGCCCAAACCCCAAGCATGTGACAAGGCAGATGACAAGGGTCACATGAGGTGTCTTAGTTACTTTTCACTCATTGCTGAGATAGAATACCTGACACCCAAAATTAAGGAAGGAAAGGTTTATTTCTTACAGTTTAGGGGTTTCAGTTCAAAATCATTTTGCAAGGAGTTTATGAAATAGATTCAAATATCAGAAGAGTATTTAGATCATGTTGGTGCCTCCCAAACATTGTTCACATCTGTTAAAATAAAAATTTTTCTTCCAATTCAATAAATTTATTTAAAAATTAAAAACTTTCTTCAAGTTATAGTGTCATTCTTTTTTTACAATACAATGTTATATTTGAAATGATAATACAAGTACATGGTCATTACTAAAACCCTTCATAAGGAATATTTTAAGTTAGCAACTCAACATGAGTATTCCTAATGTTTTTGGATATTTGAATCATCTGTCACATCTGAAATCCTAAGAAAGATAAGGCTGGAGGGATGTTGTATCTTAAAATCATCCACTTTTTAAGTTTTCATCCTTATGTCTACTTATACAAAGAGGACAGGTTATACAAAGGGAAAATTACATATAAAATTCTCATTGATGGTAAAATCTCAGACACTATTTATCTTGAAAAAAATTAGATTTACATGGTCACTAATTGTGGTACTTGGAATTTTTCTTCTTCTGATTTGACATAGGCTTCTGGCTGCTTTGTTCCCTCTCACCCATGAATTTCTTACTTTATATTCTGCAATCATATCCTTGGTTTACCTTGAACACCGTCAAGTCAACATTACTGCGAAGTTTTACTCTCATGCTCTTGGATTCGGTAATATACCTTGGAGAGTAAGAATGTCAAAATCCAGGACCACACCACGGTCCCCTTGCATGTGTAGTATGGGCGCAATGGGCACTCTTCATCCAGAGGTCTGAAGGAGAAGTGTGGGAGTGCAGGCTGAAAACCCTGTACTGGAGCACCCCAGTTGAAGGCACAGAGACCATAGTCCTTGGGAAGAAATTACATCCATGATACCCATGGGCACCAGAGCACTTCTTCCGTGATTTACTGCAGTGCTTTTATAACACAAGATAACAATATTTGACATGCTTTACACATGGTTCAGTTGGCCAGGCAGAGCTCCAGAGCACTGGCATAGATTGGCACCATCTGATAAAAGAAGTCTTAAGATGTTCCTTTGACAAGCTCGATCTGAATATATTGGCCCATAAATGCTCATCTGTTAGACACTGACAATGAATGAGGACTAGAAGCCACCCAGATGGATCAAACGAGCATAGCTTTTCTAAATGTGCCTGAAGTCAGTATTGACGGGGTAGGCAATAAAGAGATCAAGATCATTATCCCATAGTGGATGAGATGTGTCCACTGTGGTCACTAAAAGACCCATGGATCCCACCAGGATTTTTGAAAGCTTCCCCTGGTTCCTTTCACAACACCTTTACACACGTGGGGTTGCGTGAGTGCAGAACACAGTCTTCTTGGAACAACCAACGGGAAACACTTCCCCTGGGTTAGCATGATGCAGCATCGCAGAAGGGCAAACTACAGCCCTGGGGTGCCATCCAAGCTGCCCCCACCTGTTTTCAGTTAGAGTTTTATTGGCCCACAGCCACCTCCACTTGCTTGTGCGTGGACTACGGTTGCTTTCACAGCCCACGGGCAGAGTGCGGTGGTTGAGACCATGCAAACTAAACGGCACTGCAGGCCTGAAATATTCACCCTGTCCTTTCGGGGAAAAAGTTTGCTGCCCTCAGTGTTACATAACTAGTCATAATACTTGGTTCTGAACCACTTTACTCCTATGTCTAGCAAACTCCCAAAATTTGTTTCAAACATTTCCCTTTATTGAATTCTATGAAATAAGAAAAAGGTTAAGTCAGTCAGATATGTCTGGGAGCTTAAGAACAGCCTACGTATTTCTGCCAGAGACTCGAAGAAATATTTTGAAGAAGTAGCAAAGAAAAATGGGAAATTTCCTTGTATCTCTTTCAGATGAAATAGAAAAAAATACCCCTCACTCCATATTCTCAGTTTATTTGTCAATTAAGATTAAACTCTGGTCTCTTCTAACCCAAAACAGCAGGCCAGCCATTCACAGTGTTTGGGTTTTGGGTTTGGGTGTGTATGATGTTCCATGAAAGGAAAAAGTCAGTAACAATTATGTACATGATACTTTCGCGAGAAACACATGTCCAGAGTCTGAATTCTAATTATTTTCACATCCTTTTTATTTGTAGGCTTTTCAGTACACATTTCAATTATTTTGTTTTGATTCAGGGGATTTAGTGTCACCCAAATATTAATTGGCCAAAGAGAATCACTGAATAAATGCAAATTGATTGTACCCCTGGAAATAGATGTTGACTAATTCAAGCTTAATGAGCCTCAAAATAGCATTTTAAGTACATTTTTTATTTTTTATAGACTTTAATCATATCTGTCTTTAGGCCTTGGACTTTTGGAGCACCGAAGAACTATTCTGGGCTAATTAAGCTTCCTCACCTGACAGGTTTTCCTCAGCATTGCCTAACTCTGCTCACGGCAAGAGTAACATATTCACAGCAAAAAAAGAAAGGGAGAGAAGACTAATAAAACAGATTTTGATAACAGAGGGACAACTCAGTCTCCAAAATTGACTGCCCATAACAATCCTGCATATTACTTTGTGCTTGTGTATGCTTGCAAAGACTAGCTGGTTGAGTCAGGAGAACCTGCAGGCTGTGCGGAAATGCCTCCCCTCGGGCCAGGTGTGCTCCTCCAGGTCGTGAGGTCACACCCGAGGCCAATGCTGCAAAGCTGAGAAAATGTGAAATTGAACATGTATTAGTAAGCTCTGGCTAAGGATATTCATTCTGATGATTCTGAATTCTGATTTAAATATTCAGAAATATAACTATTGTACATTGGATAAAGCACATTCTCCTAATGTATAAGCTGCTTCAAGAGGAAGAGGCTAAATAATTTTGGAAACTGTGCCAGCTCTCCTGGGATACTGGTGCAACATTTAATTTTCTAAAGAAATAAATTACTAGAGTAAATAGTACCCAAAGTCTAGTTAGGAAGTGCCTGGAACCCAACAGAAACAGTAACTCCAATCCACCGTTTACACCTTTTTCTTTCCTCTTCTCGAAGCATGTTTAAATAAAACAAAGTGTTCTAATGCTGCCCCTGCATCATACTTCATGGTACCATTCTGGTAACATTATACTTCAGTTACTGCTTCTACAGCCAGGGTGAACTTACCATGTGGTCAATGCAATGCCTGTAATTGAAAAGTGGCTGGCTCCTTCAAGTTCAGTTCCCCTGAACCAGACAGATGTCACCTCCCAATTTGCAGAACTCCTGCAGTTCATAACGGGTGTTTGGGGGGAAAGGGATGGGGTTCCTGTGGCTCTTGCCACTTTCTAATTACATGGATGCTACTTCTTAGCTCTTCTAGGGAGAGCTAAGCTTGATTCATCTCTGTATCCCTTTACAGTCTTGTCTTATATGGGAAGCCACTCAGGGAACGCTTGAATTAAAGTTTGAATTGATTAATGTATGCCTGAAACAATATTACATTCTCCCAGGATATAAACTACTCAGGAAAGTGATTTTAGACTTATTTAGGAGCATTAGCAATTCCACTGGGAATTTATTGAATCAAATAATCAGGACTTCAGTCTCAACCTAATAGTTAATATTCAAGCAATGCTTACAGAGGAAAACTGATTAACCCAAACCTCCATATAATTGTTATTTCATATATTGCTGTAAAACTAGTATAAACTATGTCCATGCTACGAACTGTGTGAAACTACTCTGATTTTCAAAAATGATCTCAATTCTCACAAGAACTGTGTGAGGTAGATAATTTATTATTATGCTCGTTTTACTAAAGAGGAAACTGAGAAACCTGAAAATCACACAGATGAAGTGGAGAATCAGGAGTTAAGCAAGGACAGTTTACTCCAAGCTGAGTGCACCTAACTCATTTGTATGCAGACGACCATTGGGATTCTTCACATGTGTGCAGACCTTAAGGTGATTGTGGAATAATTTCAGGCATCCCGTGGGCAAATAATTTTCATTTGTTTTATATCTATATTTATTTCCGGGTAGATTAATAAAACCTGCACATCAAATTCGTGATTTCGTGAGTATTTTTGTTTCAGACAAGATTAGAGTAAGTATTTATGTTGGTCCTGAGTTGTTTGAAAAAAAATCCACAAGTTATGTATTAATATATGAGGTATGAGCTACGGCAACAACGCTACAGTGGTTTCTGAGTGACTGATGATTAAGAAACTGTACCGTATGAAGGAACAGACTGGATGAGTACTTTCTACATTTCAACTCCTCAGAATATATTTTTCCTTGCCTGATATATTAACTTAATAAATACATAAATAATCAAAGGATTTGGTAATTTCATGCTGGAAATATATATGCTGTATATGTTTAAAATTAATTGTCACCTTATTCATATATCCCATTACTTATAAAATTCTACTATATGTATTTATATGTATGCATGTTTAGCTGGAATTAAGTGAGAAAATGGTGGGGTTTTTAATGACATGTTACGCAAAGTATCTTCAAGTTCCAAGCTAACCTGCATAGTATGCACAGACAACATGCTCAGAAATGAGAATATCAGCTCTCTATCACCTCTCTAAAGAAAAATGAAAATTTCCATCCAGGGGGGACACATGCAGGTAGAATCTGAAGATGAGAAAATTACGGCAAGTTCTCTGTAAGCTTTTGAATCTTGCATCATACACTGTGAAGTGAGAGAAATCACCTCCTTTAAACCCGCACGAGGGGTGAAGAAACACACCGTGACGCTGAGCTTCCCCTCTGCGTTCGTTCCCCACCCACAGAAACAGGAGGCAGCATTTGAGAACAGAACATGTATTCCCTGCATAAAAGGTAAAATTTAAGCTATATAATTATAACAAAAAGTGATGATAGTTCTGAAAGCAGTACAGTTTTGGCTTCACTGAATTAATCAATGCAACTTACTTTAAAATAAGGATCTTTATATGGCATTATACTTCATTTAATATTTTCCATAAAAGAGATACACTGTTTATTTCTGAAATGGACTGAAACTATTTGCTTCTCTCCCCTATAGAGTCTCTTAAATAAGTCCGGGAATCTTTATTCATATATTTAGCACTCTTGTTACACTAACATTTTGTTTCTAAAAGGATCAAACTGGATAAGGTGAATATTTACTATTTTTATTATTTTTGACAAGCAGCTAGTGCTTTGTTAATTAACACATACCATTCATATATATAGTGGAATGTATAATAAAATAATTACATATTATACAGCATAATGATTAAATCAAGATAATTAGCATTTTCATATCTAAGTGTTTAGAATGTTTAGATGTTTCTTTTCTGGTTATATGAAAGATATCATAAATTGTTCAACAGTATAGCTACCCCACTGTGCACTAGTATACTAAAATATTTCTCTCTACCTGTCAGAAGATGCACTGTCTACACTAATGTCTTAAGGAATTTATTAGACATTTTCTCCTAGCACTTTTATCATTTCAGGTTTTACATTTGGGCCTGTAATTCATTTCAGTTGAGTTCTGTGAATAATTAGAACTACAGATTCTTTTTTTTTTTTTTTTTCCTTTTTGAGACAGGTTCTCACTATGCAGTTCAGGCTGGCCTTGAGCTCACTTTGTAGCCCAGGCTGGTTTCAAACTCCTAACAATCCTCCTGCCTCAGCCAAGTGCTGGAATTACAGGCGTGAGCCACCATGCCTGGATGAGCTGGAGATTCTTACACCTGTTATCAAACCTCTCTTTTGCGCTCTCAATTCTTCCTGTTCTCTAGCAAACACTCTTCTGCTCTCTTCTGCTCTAAGATCACCTTTATCAACTTCCACATATAAGTGAGACTATATAATATTTCAATTCCTATGTCTTGCTTATCTCACGTAAAATAGTATCCCCCAATTCTATCAATATTACAGCAAATTATAGATTTCAAAGATATGAAATTTCATATATATGTTTATATATGGGATTTGTTACATATATATAGAGAGAGAGATGAGATTTGGTTGAGTTCTTAGGTTGGCTATCAAGAATGATGTCGCAAATAACATGGGAATGCAAATATTCCTTAGACATAAAGATACCATTTTTTGTATATTAATCCAATGACAGAACCACAAAACACTTAAAATAACCAAAGCAATCCTGAACAGAAAGGTAAAAAGCTAGACATATCCAAATACCTTACATCAAATATACTACAAAGCTATAGAAACCAAAATAAGCATACTAATAGCATAAGAACTAACACATAAACCAAAGGAATACTGAACCTAGAAATTAATCCACATACTTAGAGCTAACTGTTGGTGACAAAATTTCCAAGATTGTGTATGAAGAAAGGACAATCTCTTCAAGAAATGGTGAGCAAAATCTAGATATTCATATGTGGAGGAAAGCCAGTAGACCCCTATCTCATACTAAAAGGGAGAAAATCAAATGAATATTAGACCTGAGACGGTGAGCCACTAGAAGAAAACATAGGACAAAACACTTCAGGACACGGGCATAGGCCAAGATTTTTAGGTAAGCATCCCGTGCTGCCTGCTGTTTTGAATGACGCTTTCTGCCATCAGTCGCAGCAATGTTCAAGGTGTCACTGCGGGTTCCTCAATATAGGTCATCTACTGTAGCTCAAATGCCAGTCGTTTTTCTGAATTTAAAGATTCATTCCCAATCAACTAGATTTTAGGCAGCTGTGGGATTCTATCAGGGTTCTGTAGAAAAGCAGACTCAATAGAAAACAGACGTATAATTATGCTTAGGGATGTTGGGGGTGCAAGTCTCTGCTGGATAGCTTAAGAAAGGAGCTGGAAGTCCAAAGGAGACGATGAGACTCAAGCTTTTCCAAAATGGGACCCTCCCTTTTTCTTTCCTCTTTAACCTGTCTATGCTCCATGTCTATTCGCTGGCACCGCCCACATCCCGGGTGGGTCATCATCCTCAGTTTGCTGGTCTGCAAGTCAATCTTCCACAGACACACCCAGCACTGTGCTCCTCTAATCTGCTAGGCAGGTCCTAACCCATCCAATCTAGCACACCATAATGAATGGTCGGTGTAACTCCAATGGCCTCGATAAGGATGCTTCTTCCTCTCATCAAGCTGGAGAAGCCAAACTGCGATCAACAATGAATCCATTTAGAAGGACCAATGTTGCAACCCCAGGGCCTGGGTGCCTGTTAATTCCCAGAGCTTTGCCCCACCCCCACCCCACCAACCCGGTATCTCTGCACTTTCTTTTTGTCTATGCTGTCAAGAAAGAAACTGATCTGAGCAGTTACAGTAAGTTGTTAAATGTTTGACTATTTGATATGCTCCCTCTCCTGGGACTACTCAGGGTTCAGGGAACTAAAAACCATTACCCAGAATAAATTCTAGAGGGTAAAATTTTTGCCATCAACAAGCTAACGGGGACAATTTTGTTTTTGTTTGTTTGTTTGTTTTGTTTTGTTTCCTGATGCCCTTGAAATTGCACCTGGTCTGACTAAATCAAGTTGCCAGAAGATTTCTCAGGCTGTTTGTATTGCCATTTATGCATAGGATTTCCTAAAGCTTAATCTAGAGAACTACAGGTAAGGTTATAGAAAGTAATTTTAAAAGCCAGAACATTGTATAGACCATGAAGCCCACAAAATTGTCACAGAACTTAAATAATGCACCACATTCTAGTCATGGTACACCTGGATGCAAGGCCATCGGGTGGGTTCTCTATTTCCCACTGAGTTTAGAGACTGATGCTTAGAGAGACTTGTCTGTTCCATTAGCATTAGATAGATAGATAGATAGATAGATAGATAGATAGATAGATAATTGACAGGTTGATCTAAAAGTTTGTGTCTCAGATAAAACAGATCAGGACAGACCAAGTCCCTATCCTAATGAAGCATCCTGTCAAATTACTTTCTGTTCATTTGTGTGATTATCTTATGGTCTATATTGGGTGACACTTTAGAGCTGGGATATATCTTGTTCATCCGTCTATATCCCACTGCACAGATTCTAATGGATGTAAGACCCTTTGACAAAAAATTTGTCAAAGGGTCTTACATAAATAAATTTTAGAGCAAGATTGCTGTAGGAGTTGGGTAAAAACCAGAATGGACAACATAATTAGTATACATGAAAAATTTTGTAGTGAATCACGTAAATAAAAAAAGCTAGAGAGAAAAATAGAAATTAACTGTAATTATGTTGTTCCAAGGGGCATCAAAAACTATTGTTTTTAAAATAGTTATCATTTTGTTTCTCTTTTTTTCCATACACATATAAGAAAAAGAGCTGGAAAATGAGTGAGCCAGTGTGTTGCTATTGATGGTATTTTCCTTGCCTGCATATGTTGATTTATTAAATCCCCCTTTCATGCAATCCACGGACACTTATTGAAAACTCTTATTGCTTAAACACGAAGGGTCCTCCAGTGACTCCTGTATGGAAGGCACTGACCTCACCGGTGGATCAGTTCATCGCTGATTCATCAGCCAAGTGGCTGTTAGGAAGCCGGGCCTTGCAGGAGGGGTGCGCTTTGGTAGGGTGTATCTCTTCGCTGCCTCTCTCTCTCTGCTCCTGGGCTGCTATGAGATGAACATTGTGCTGCACCGTGCCCTTCAGCTGTGACATTCTGCCTCACTCTGCGCCTAAGAGCAGGCGAGCCGCTGTCGCAGCCGTGGAGGTCTCACCAGCACAACTCACTGTGTGCAGACCCTGAGGTGTGGGGGTCAGCTGAAGTTCCCTGTCCATTCGCGTTAACAGCGTTGGAGGCTTTGGCAACTGTGAGAATGGTAA